>SNQJ01S0007593.1:99925-140886 GCA_010110895.2 Picea sitchensis
GACAAAGCATATTGATGTTCAGTATCACTTTGTGAGAGACATGGTTGAGGAAAAGAAGGTGTTGTTGGAAAAGGTTGACACTTTGAAGAATGTTGTAGATTCATTGACAAAGTCTCTGAGCACAGAAAATTTCTCCTGGTGTAGAGTAACAATGGGCATTGCTACCCTGGATTGTTGACTATATAATCCCTTGGACCCCTGGATGCAAAGAAAACAACAAGTGAGAGAATGTTGGGTATGTGTTATATTCTTTGCATGTGCGTGTGTGGGCACGTCAGATATGACAACTACGTCTGACGATCCCTCGCACTAGTGCTCTGCCGTGTGCGTCGGGTGATTTCCTAGAGGGGTCCCAGGGGGGGCAGGTATTCCCCCCTGGTTATGCACAACGTTCGGGGAAACGCCCCAAAATTTATTTTTGGGCGGTTTTCGCTATTTTTAGCGGATTTTGCTATTTTTCGCGATTTTGTAAATTAATCCCGGATTAAGGGATTAGGATTTTGGTATCTACGGAATACCTAAAAAAATTGTATATATTGTATGGTGAATGGTGAAATTCGATATAATGAATATAATAAAGGTTTTCCTGGTTGAGGGTTTCCAGTATAAAATCTATGTGTACTATGTGTATGAGCCATTGATTAATTTTTGTCTTGCTTAAGAATCTGTATGCATTGCTTTACTTCGTAGGTTTAAAACTTACAATTTTCCTCATGAGATTGGAACCAATTCCTTTAGTGTGATTTTCAAAGTCACCAAAGGTCTTGGAAGGTGATTTTACCATGCTTGAATCCATCACAGTGTTGGCTTCCTTACCCTTCATTACCGATAGTTGTGTCACCATCTTTTCTAGTGTAGCAATGTTGAGCTCCATCCGAGAAAATATGACCTCCTATTCTTCCCTATCATGCTCTTCTTGAGGAATCCCCACCATTGGTGTTATTCTTCTTCTATGTAGGCCTAGCATCCATGCTTCTCCATTTTTTTATACTAGTTGTCAACTGGTGTTTACCATGCAAGTGTTCTCCAAGTCTTTGGAACCTGCTCCAATGCCATCTAATCCATAAACAATAGGCCTATGTCCTTTCTGCATCACCAACATGAATACTACTTCAATGATTGTTTGTGTAATTTGAAATGCATTGCATCCTCAACAAATTCTATAGAAAATAGATTTTGTAGTAATAGATTCCATAGAAAACAACTTACAGACAATTTTCAATAGCTTTTATAGCCTCTTAATAGCCTCTATGACAATATCTTGTTTTACCTCTTTAACGCCTTCTGTAGCAAATAGCTTCCATAGAGACAATAAAATATTACATTCTGCACTCCAATTGAGTTAGAAAAAAAATACTTTGCTATAGAAGTGCTCATTCACCTCAAGATTCCTCACTCGTAGGTTGTTGATCATACTAAGGAAACAACAAAATTGATGATATAGGGAATCATCGTTTGGTTGCGTGCAAAAATGAATTTATGGATTGTGTTTTAAAAATAAGAGTTGTTGCGAGTGTAAAAAATTATTTAGAGATTGCAAGATGCAATAATCAACTAGCAAGTGCCTGGAGGCATCTAGGAAATGATTAAATTCCCAGGGGGATGTAAATACACCTAGGAATAGGATAAAATTCTCATGGTTCTGTAAATTCTCCCAAGTAGTAAATAAAATTCCTAAGGGTATGTAAATTTTCCCAATCAGTAAATAAAATGCCCAGGCAACAAATAAAATTCCCAACAAGCAAAAGTCCGTTGTGGACAGGTGCTATACGCTAAAAACACACCTGAATAGAGTATGCATAGATTTTTTTAAGTCATAACCGAACTACCCAAAGAAAAATATTGCAGTAACTCACATATGTCAACATTTAAATGGGATTTTTATTATGCTCAAGAGAAAATTACAAAGAGGTGAGTTATACACAAATTTTGTGTATTGTTACTCACTAAAAACACAAAATTATAGATGGTCATGGCTCAAAGACATATTCACTCAACACGGATAGGCTCATTAACTCTATCCACTCAACTTCAAGTAGGTTTCCCTCTTCGAGTTCTCATTTTCATTATTGTTCTTCCCAATTTCTCCTTGCTTCTCCCTATTAATGTTATTCTTCACTACGACCCTCTTTTTTAATGGAATTCCATTAGAATTCCAAGCATCACAATCATTTGTTTCCACTACCAATTTTTCCAAAAAGACAAAATAAAATAAAAATGGATTTGCTTATAAAATTTTCAAAAGGGAAAGAAACTAAGTGATTATTACAAAGTTTGGAGAGGATCCAATTAGGATCATTTATGCTTATATCATGGTAGCCTAACCTCATATCTATCTTCAAAAATAAATTTTCTCCTCTAAGGTGATCAAATAGGTCATCAATTCTTGGTAGAGGCTATTTATTACTCACAATGAATTTCTTTAGTTGTCTAAAATCAATACACAACCCCAAAGTCCCCTCTTTCTTATTTGCAAATAGTATTTTTTCTCCCCAACGAGAGACACTTGGGTGTATATACCCTTTCTTAAACAATTTGTCTAATTGCATTTTCATCTCCTTCAATTCAGGTGTACTCATTATGTACGAAGAAACTCCAAGCATGAAATTGATAGAGAAATCAATATCTCTTTTCGATTGTAAGCCTAGTATCTCCCCAAATACATTACCATACTCCTATAGGACTAGCAATTCCTCAATATTTAGGCTTATACAATTTCCTATATCTTCCACATGAGTTGTATGCAACTGACACCATTTCCTAAAGCATCTATTCAGTTGTAAGGATGAAATATTCCTTATAGAAATATATCTGGGAATGCCTTTTACTATCCTCTATTTTCCCTCTCATCAAGAAAAGTGAAAGTATTACTATGCAAATCTAAGACAACATGATATGAATTTTGTCAATGCATTCCAATAATAACATCATATGAAGCAAGAAGTATTATGTTTAGGTATACAACAGTGCTAACACCATCCATATCTAATGGGCGGCCTTTGACAATTTCAATAATTTTTTTTTTTTTCTAATAGTCAATTGAACCAACCATGATTTATCATGCTTACTTATTTTCAAATGAAATATTTCAAACAAATCAAGGGAAATGTAACTACGACTTTGTAATGTACCCATTACCCTCTATAACCCTTGAGGATATGGGGTACCTCTTGAAACCACAATTTTCCTTCATCTTCTTACTCTAATACCACTTTTTAACCTACCCAAAACCATATGTCCATGATTYAGGATAMWAGTTATTTCTTGAAACCACAAATKTTCCTTCAGCTTCATTYTCTGATACCATTTTGTAACTTCATGACCATTTAATTAGGATGAAATCCATGTTCTATATCCTTGATACCATAATTCCTCRTTTTCCTATTAGGAAATGATTAATGCATGMAACATGAAAATAAAAGCGCATGCAAACAAAATTAAATCATTTGTAATTATAAATTCATAGTTATGCATKGAAATAGAACAACATTCAATTTATAGATTAAAAACATTAAATCARCATAATAATCAATGAACSATAAGACTTATCTTTTTGGTAATAAAAYACCAACTCATTGAAGAAMAAGGATATTACASCCAACCATAGGCTCTCTATTTCCCATAATCCTTCTAAAGTAGGGMCACCYGTAAGATAAGGCTATGATTCCACAAGTATGAAGTCACCTATGGCTATCTCTAATCCTCTCACACAACCTAATTTCCCATAAATTCACAATTTGTAAACTCATACAAATATCCCAATCCACCAA
Source organism: Picea sitchensis (assembly GCA_010110895.2). Lineage (NCBI taxonomy): Eukaryota > Viridiplantae > Streptophyta > Pinopsida > Pinales > Pinaceae > Picea > Picea sitchensis. Next base: position 103,696 of record SNQJ01S0007593.1, read on the forward strand.
CTCTCTTTCCCCATTATATTGAACAACCCAAGGATTTGGATCCCCTTCTCTGCCACATATTCCCTTGGGCTATCCCACTTCCCTCTAGGGCTCTAGCATAAACCAACTAGGAAATCTATCAACTGGGGATTATAGGGGTTCTTAGTTCTAATGGATTTTTATAAATGGTAGCAATTTCCCTTTTCACATAATTCACTCTATACATTCCCCATAACTCTATTATGTCCATTCTATGGTATATTATATTCAGATACAAATTCCCCCATAGAATGAACATGAAAAGTTCCTTGCATGCCCAAAATTTAAACAATATATTTTGCATGATTATGATGAGCCATGTGTCTTCAAAGGAAACCCACATATCTCTCTCGAAAACTAATCCCAAGGACCTAGGAACACATAAAGTAAAATAATTAGGCAGAGGAATAAAATAACATTATTTTTCTTTTCCCCCCTAAGCCCCCTTTATTTCCTCTCTTGCAGAATCATAACCCATCATGTTTGTTTCCTTCTCTGTCTACAACATGTGATTTTTTTTTTATATTATCATTCAATGTACAATATTTACATATCACAATGTTTGGATTCTATCCAATCATAATGTACACATAAACATACTAGTCTAGGATCAAAACTAAGGTGTTACATTCCCCTCCCCCTAGATTTTTCACCATTCTCGGTGCACATCGCCATTATATACAATAAAGTTTACATCAAAATTTCAAAAAAAACGTGGGTATTCCTCTTGCATTGCATCATCTAGCTTCCATATCACTTCTTTAAGGATTAAGTGTGTCCATTAGACCTTTACCTTCCCTATGATTATGATCTAGAGCATCATGACCTTTTAATATAGTATATGCATTGGTTGCACATAGAAGTCTCCTTCTGCCTCCACCTGAGTCAAAGTCCATCCAATGACATGTTTAGGGTTATGCACATAGTTTTTCAACAATGAAACATGAAACATAGAATGCAAAATTATGGAAACAAGCAATTCAAGCATGTATGTTGTTGATCCTATTCTATCCAATACTTCAAATGGAATATAGTATCTAGTTTCTATCTTGGTGTATCTTCCCAACTTCAAAGAAATCTTATTTTCTTTCTCTTTCAAGAATACATGCTCCCCAACTTTGAATCCCATTGGTGCTCTACTTTAATCTACATGATTATTTTTCCTTTCATGTGATACCTTTAAATTCTACTTAATCTTGATAGTTTTCTCTTTTATTTATCTGAGTAACTATATATCAACTACCATTATGTCTATTGGATTGTCCCAACTAATCATAGTATTCCATTTTCTACCATATAAATATTCAAATGGGAGGATCTTTAATGAAGCTTGATATCCATTGTTGTAGGAAAATTCAACTAAATTCAAGTAGTCTTCCCACTTGAATGGATTATCCATCACATAGGTTATCCACGTGTCTTCAATTACTTGATTAAATCTCTTTGTATTCCCATATATTTGTGGATAATAGGCTATATTAAAATTAAAATTTGTACCAAATACTGTGAATAATCCTTTCCAAAAGTTTTAAGTAAACTTTGGATCTCTGCTTGAAACAATTTCCTTAGGTACTCAATGCAACCTAGCAATATATTTCATATAAATGTCTATGCTATTAGTTTCCTTATAACTCAATTTAATTGTGATAAAGTGTTTATATTTTTGTTAATTTATCCACCATTACCATTAGTAAATCATCTTCCCTTGTTGTTTTGAAAAATTTAGTGATGAAATCAATTGTTACCACTTCCCATTTCCACTCTAGAATTGGCAATGGTTATATCAAACATGTTGGATATCTATGCATATCATTTACTCATTGACATTCTATACGCCTGGCTATATAATCAACAGTATCATTTTTCATTTCTAGTCAAAAGTGTTGGCTTATCATAGCTACAATTTTCTTCTAGTAACCAAGATGCCCAACATACAAAACATTATCCATTTATTTTAATACAAACTTCCTCAATTCATAAGAATTAAAAACATACACTCTATTTTTATGCATAATAATTCCATCTTCTTCAATCTTGTATTTTGTATATTTCTACTACATATTTTCTTGTTGTAATTCTTCTTTTATTGGAGATAATGTTCATCTAAAATAACAGCTTCTAAAATTTTATTTCTAAAATCTAATTTTCCCATGCTAATGCTTGTAGCATGAATTGCATATGTACTTCTACTAAGTGCATCAAAAACCTTATTCTCTTTTCTTTTGATATGTTTACTATCCAATTCATATTCACTAAGAAATTCCAGCCATCTTGTTTGCATGGAATCTAAATTCTAATGTTCAAATAAATATTTGAAACCATTATGGTCGATCCTTAACTCAAATTTCCTTCCCATCAAGTAATTCCTCCACTTTTTTAGTGAATGAAGTATGAAACAAGCTCTAATTCATGTATGGCATAATTATTCTCATGCACTTTAATATTTATAGAATCATAACAAATCACATGTCCATTCCGACTAAGGACTCCGCCAAGTCCCTCTTTGAAAGCATCTATACACACCACAAAATTTCATTTGGATCAAAAATATTGATAATTGGTGCATTAGTAACAAACTCCTTTAATAGTGGGAAGATTTTTTCACACTTTGGGGACCATTCAAATTTAATTCTCTTCTCTTGTGAAGATGTAATGGGATGGACAATCTTGGACAATATTTATATGAATCTCATGTCGTATCCAGCAAGCCTCATAAATGACCTTACGTATTTTATGTTCTTAGGTGTTTCCCATCCTCTAATAGTTTCAATATTCTTTGGATCTACTACTAATCCTTCCTCTGAAATTATGTGTCCCGAGTAATTGATTTGCCTCTAGTAAAAAAATTCTTGCTTAACTTAGCATACAATTGATTCTCTCTTAGCACATGTAGAACCAACCTCAAGTGATCTTCATGTTCCGCCTATTACTTTCAATACATAAGAATGTGATCTAGGAATACATTGACAAATTTATCCAAGTAATTTTTAAGTATACCATTCATTAAACACATGAATGTATGGGGTGGATTTTCCATTCCAAATGGAAACACTACAAATTCATAGTGTCCATACGTAGTTTTGAGAGTTGTCTTGATGATGTCTTCCTCCTTTATCCTTACTTAATGTAAAATAACCTTAAGTCTATCTTTTTTCTCCACAAAGAGTACTAGTTCTCCCTAAAGTGAGTGTTGGGCATTTTGATCCATGCTTGTGGGAGTCCTTCTTAGCGTTGGGGAGTTTAGACCCAAGGTTCGTCCAAATTTTTCCAAAAAAAATCCCAGAGCACTGGCATATCAATCCTTGACCAGGGCTAAGGAAGGTCTCACCCGATATGTAGAGAGGATCATAGATACCATAAGGTCTTGTGACAATGATGAAGGATAAACACATGAAGATTCATCGGGATTGGCACCCATGTGACTCATATCTGACAAATTGTTAGGACTAAGAAGTAAAACCATGCACACACATACTGAAATCATACATGATAGACACATATTGGATCAAAATTATCACATATATATTACTATAATCATTCCACAACAATAGAGGTACACATTATGCAGAACATATACATATGACAACCAAAGAACTTCATATCTTCTCTATATAAATATTTAGAATTACAACACAATGTGAAATGTACCTTTTCTCAAAACTCAGATATATAATAGATAGAGAAGTGTATTCAAAATAATTACAATATTACAACAGGCTTAGGGCAAGCTTAATACTAAGGAATCAAGGAATCTCTTCTCATCAAAATATAGATAGCCTCATTTATGATATCACTCCTTCCTTTTATAGCTTTCTATGCTCAAGAGAATTGTCTCTTTTTTCTTTGATCCACTTGCTCAAATGACAAAACTGCCTCACATGCTTCTGGTACCTTCCCACAATCCATGTAACCTTTAAGAATATGGGAAATCTTAATGTCGCCTCTAGCTCATATTTTTGCAACTCCACGATCCCTTTTGTTTCTGGAAGTAATCATTCAAGAGGATTTCCTAATGATTATTATCTTTATTCTGGTGAGTGTCTTCTTGATTTCGTGTGTGCATAAAAACCAGGACCGACATGTGTTCAATAATATTTAAGTCACATTTTTCACTATCAAAACTCAATCTGGTGCACACTCTTTGTCACTCCTCATGCATTTCCTTATGCATGCATAAAAATATGGAATGAGTGCGCACAACTTCATTTGTCCATGCACACAAAAATGAAACCAAAACTTTGGGTTCCAACTGGCCCCCACCACTATTATTTGGATCGCCTTTGAGCCAACTGCTACAAGTTATGAAGGTGGACAATTTGAGTAAGAGAAAATCACCGTTCTGCAAAACATGGTGTGCTTATGGTCAAGCATGAGTAAGAGAAAATAATCTATGTAGGTTTTAATTGCAACTTGACTCAAGTCCTAGAATGCATTAAGCAGGTCACATGGTAAAGGATGGAATTGGATTTCATGCGACCATATGATTTCCTCAGAACCTTCACCAGTGTCTTTGAAGGGGAATAAAGAATCTATTTAAATCCCACCAGTAAACACTGACCACTAAATAGAATTGAGTCTCCATCAAGAGATAGTATAATTCTCTGGTTTTTATTTTTTGTTCTGGAAGGACCATACCAAGCAAACATCCTTGGCCATTCTACCATTGGAGGGTTGGGGATCCATGAAAAGGTGTGAGAGTAGAGAACCTGATGACTAAACTAGATAAATTTCTTTGGCACGAGCTCTTTGTTGAAGGAGGGGCATCCATGAAGATAGATCTTTTGAGGGGTCCAAGAAAATGATATGGTAGGGCCTCTTCCTATCAACAAATGGGATGGTGCATGGTAGTTGTTCAAACAACTTCGGGCTAAGAGAGTTGGTGAACAACTGTGAGTACAAAACAAAGTTCAAGGAACTGCGGTGTACTGATCAGATACTTGATATGAAAGAAGGAGTAAGTGTTGTGCATATGTTGTCATTGATGTCAAATAAGTAATGTACATGGCCCGTAGAAAGTATGGAACAAAGTATGGTGCACAGACAAAGGGATTCATGAAAGGATAAAAACAAAAGTATGCAGAAGGATAAAAGGATGAAATGCTCAATGGCACAAAGAATGGTCAATAGCGCAGAAGAAAATTTGTAGGGTGCTTTGAACTAGTGCGACAAACGGTGCAGTGGAGTGTATGATGAAACTAATGCGACAGAATGGATTGAAATGTATTTTATGGAATATTTCACAAAATAAAATATGTAGGGCACCTTGATCCATTGCAACACAGTGGAGTGTGACTAAACAAATCCCGTGTGAAAATTGATGGAGTGGAATGCTAAGGGATGAACATACTGGCTAGGTGAAGGGCACTGGAGGGCACGTGTGAAAGGATGAAGACTTGTAAATTCAGCATTGGGCTCTTATTCTATCTGCATAGTAGGTTGTCTATATACCAAAATGTGAGTTCTTGTGTCATGCTCTAATAAGACCAAGTTTTTTTTTTGGAGATGAATTGGAGCTCATTCATAGGAAGATTTGGTCTATTTCATTTAGTCAAAGAATGTCCAGTTGTAACTAGATCTTGATCTGGTCAAGAGTTTTCCACAATATAATCGTCACGTATCCACATACTTTATTTATATAGAAGTATAACTAATATGACCTTTATCTAGTCAAGAGTGGTCCATAATGTAAATGTCATGAGTCTACATACTTTAGTTAGACAAAAGTGTAACTGACAGGACTTTGATCTGGTCAAAATATGTCAACAATGTAATTCTTATGCATCCATATATAGGAAGCGGAACTAAGGAAAAATCATTATAAATAAGGATGTGCTCTATTTGATTCAAGTGTGGATAAAAAGGACCTGTAATTGTTCAATGAAACTGAACTAGAGATATAACAAATCAATTTTAAGGTCCAATTATGTAAGAACATTATTTAAAATTGAATTCAGGGTAGAAAGGTGGTGCTAGGGTGAGTTGAATCTCACTAAGGATTGGTGTCATCATTATCTGTGACAGGTTGGTGCCTGAGAGGATTAGTGCCCTTATTATATATGATAGTTTAGTTCCTGAGAGGATTGGTATCCTCATTATCTGTGACAGGTGGGTTCTTGTCAAGATGAATAATTGTAAATTGTAAGTTGGTGCTTGCATAAGAACATAAAGAAAGATGTTTTGTGGTTTTCTTCCGCATTGGGATTCCATGAAAAAATTGTGGTGTAATGTGTTTTCTGTGTTGCGTTTTATGTTCTACATATATTGTTGATTAAGTAAGCATTTCTAAATAACTTTAATTTGTTGAAAGGAAATAAAATTCAAAAATATGATGCAATATTGATTCAACCCTCCCCTCTCAGTATTTTTGTAATTTATAACAATTGGTATCAAAGCGCAGGTTCCTTAAGTAACAACCTAATAGTTGGAAGAAAGATCACACAAAAAATATGGAAAGTCAATATTCCTTTTCTTCTTCAACGAGACCTCCTCTGTTCAATGGAACAAACTTTTCATTTTGGAAAACCATAATGAAGACATACTTGATGTCTCTTGGTATGGAATTATGGCATATTTTGGTAGATGGTTATAAAATTCCAACTACCCTTCCAACTGACGAAGTTGGTAAGAAAAATTACTACAGTAATGCAAGAGATATGAATTATATCCAATGTGGGCTTGTAGAAACAGAATTTTTCAAAATGATGCAAATGGAATCTGCAAAGGAAATATGGGACAAGATAGTAAACAACTATGAAGGAGACAAGAAAGTAAAGTTGGCCAAAATTCAATCTCACAAAATGCAATTTGAAAGTCTAAGGATGAGTGAAGATGAAAATGTTGCAAGTTTCTTTCTAATAGTATATGACACTGTAAACACTATGAAAGGTATAGGTGACAAGATTGAAGAAGCTATAGTAGTTTAGAAGGTAGTGATATCTCTTCCCTCAAGACTTGGTTTAAAGGTTTCTGCTATAAAATAAATGCATGAAATAGATAAACTGGTTATGGATAGGCTCTGTGGAATTCTAATTTCTTATGAGATGAGCATTAGGAAAGAACAACCAAATATAAATGGCGTAGTCTTCAAGGCATCGGTCAAATCATCAACATCTCAAGATCATGATTATATGAATAAGTAAGATTTGGATCATCCCAACTATGAAAACAAATATGAAGAAAGGAAGCAACAAGTGCCTGAATATTATCAAGCTTCCAGACAAAGAATGATTCATACAAGTAAGTTTTTAATTCCAAGGAATCCAAAATTTTTCATGGATATTGTTTCTCTTGTGGAAACTTTGGACATAATGTTGTGAGTTGCATAACTTTTAGACATAACAGAAATGTAGGAATGAGATTCAGTAAAACTCGAATGGATATGTATCAAAATGTCTTCTCTCTTCTACTAAATGACCTTGAATTCCAAATATGAAATAATTTTGCACAGAAGGAAATTGAATGCAGAAGCAAGATGCTTCCTATCAGACAAGAATATTTTACCAAGTTTTGGTGGAAGAAAAATAAAAACAAAAAAAATTGTGGACTATCTCTATATGCCAAAAATCACGAAAATCAATGTTATATTGATAGTGGATGATCCAAGAACATGACAGGAGACAAGAGTAATTTTTAATTCCTAACTGAAGAAAAAGGTGGTAATGTTACTTTTGGAAACAATTCTCCAACTAGAATTAGAGGAAAATGAATTGTTGTACTAGATGAATATAAGAAGGGAAAGACCAAAGCACAAAATGTATTGTATGTAGATGGTCTGAAACATAACTTGTTGAGTGTAAGTCAAATGTGTGACCAGGGAAGACTGTTGTAAAACAAGTTAGAACTTTAGGGAATGTGTATATTCTAGAAGAAGGAAAAGAAAATGTTGCATTGGTAAAACTAATGAGAGTTGGCTTTGGAAAAAAATACTATGTCATCTTAGCTTTAATCATCTTGCTAAGCTAGGAAGAAAAGATGTTGTGAGAGATGTGCCCAAAATTTCCAAACCTGAGAATATTGTTTGTAAGTCATGTCAGTTTGGAAAATAGAAAAGAGTTCAGTTCAGGGTAAGAGAACACTCCACCACTCGACCTCTTAAGATGATTCATACAAATATGTGTGGTCCTACTATCACATAATAACCTCTAGGTGAAAGATATTTTATTTTTTTAATTGATTACTATACCAGAATGACTTTGCTTGAGTTGTTGAAGTATAAATTTGAGGCTTTTGAAAAATTTAAAATATTCAAGGCACATGTAGAAAGAAAAATGTATTTAAAAATAAAGTGCCTAATATCATACATAGGACGATAATTCACTTATGATTAATTCAATAGTTATTGTTAAAAGCATAGGATCAAGAGATAGTTTGCTATTTACAGAACCCCTCAACAGAATGGAGTAGTAGAAAGGATGAACATAGTAGTTCAAGAAATGGCCAGTGCCATGCTTGATGAATCAGAAGTACCTAAAACATTTTTGGGAGAAGTTTTTCAAACTTCTATAAACATTCTCAATAAAGAGCACATAAGAGTAAACAATGATAAAACCCCTTATGATCTATGTCATGGAAGACCAACATCAATAAAGCACTTCAAAAATTTTGGAAGAAAGTGCTACATTAAAAGAAATGAAGATAACTTAGGTAAGTTTGAATATAGAGATGATGAAGGTATCCTATTAGGATACTCTCCAAACATAAAGGATACAAGTGCTACAACAAAAGGCTCCTTAAGATAATTGAGAGAATAGATGTAAAGGTATATGAGGGACCACTTCATTCAGTGAGAAATCAATACCCCGATGATCGATATGATGAACTAATAAAAAATGAGTTACAAGATTATGGAATGGATGAGAAACAAGAACAGGAGGATTCAGAAGGAGAGTATAGAGTGTAAACATCACAGCCAACGACCCCATACAAGTATGTTCAAAAACATCATCTAGAGAACGAAATTCTTGGAAACAAGGAAGCAGGTGTACAAACTAGAAGAAAACTAATAGATACATCTATTTATGTAAACTTTGCACTGTTATCCGTGAGTGAACCACAAAATTTTATGCAAGCAAGTCAAGGTGACCATTGGGTGAAAGTCATGAATGAAGAACTAGACCAAATAGAGAAAGAAAAGACTCAGGATCTTGTCCCAAGACCAAATGACAAGAATGTAATTGGAACTAAATGGTTATATAGAAACAGTTTGAAACAAGATGGACAAATAATCAGAAATAAGGCCAAATTGGTATGCAAAGGGTATGCTCAAGTAGAAGGAGTCGAATTTGAAGAAAATGTTGTTGATGTTGCAAGAATTGAATCTATCGGGATGTTTTTGTGCTTTTGCATGCTACAAAAAATTCAAAGTCTAACAGATGGATATTAAATCATCATTTTTTAATGGTGATCTTCAGGAAGAAGTTTATGTGAAGCAACTAGAAAGTTTTCTACTAAATGACAAAGAGGATTATGACCGTCGATTAAAGAAATCCATGTATGTGCTAAAATAGGCTCCAAGATCTTGGTATTACAGACTTGACAATTATTTTCACCAGCAAGGTTTTAAAAAAGGAACAATTGATAGCAATTTATATATCAAAGCTGAAGGTAATGATATATTAATTATTGTAGTGTATGTTGATGATATTATTTTTGGAAGTAACATTGAATTAATGAGAAAGATGTTTACAACTACAATGCAACAAGATCTAGAGATGTCCATGTTACGATAAATTTCCTTCTTTCTTGGCTTACAACTTCATCAGTCCGAAAAGGGAATTTTCATTTCTCAAAGAAAATATCTCAAGGAAATCTTGAAGAAGTTTGGCATGGAAAACTATGCACTAGTAAGCACTCCCATGACTACCAGTTGTAAACTTAGCAAGGATGAATATTCTTCTTAAATATATCAAACCATGTACAATTATATGATAGGTAGTTTAATATATCTCATATCTTCAAGGTCAGACATCATACAAGTAGTAGGTTTGGTAGGTAGGTTTCAAGCCAATCCCAAGGAAACTCATGTTATTGTGGTTAAAATATTTTTTAGATATTTGCAAGGCACTATTGATTATGTCTTGTGATATCCAAAAGACACAAACCTCATTCTCATATTTTATACAAATGCATACTTTGTGGGAATAATTAATGATAGAAAAAGCACTAGTGGAGGTGCATTCTTCCTTGGCAATTTTTTGGTGTCTTGACTCAACAAAAAAAAAACCTCCATATCTCTCTCTACAACTAAAGCCAAATATATAGCAAAACATCATGTTGTACTCAAGTGTTTTGGATTAAAAAAAATCTCAAGGATATCCAATTTCCTTGTGATCAACCTGTCTCCATCATGTGTGACAATACAAGTGTTATTAATCTCTCTAAAAATCATGTTCAACACTCTAATACTAATCATATACCAATCAAATATTGTTTTCTCAGAGAACGGGTTCAGGATCATGTGGTCAAATTAGAGTATTTTCCTTAAAAAGAGAAAATTGTAGATATTTTTACTAATCTGTTACTCAGAGAACCCTTTGAGTATCTCATATAGAATATGGGGGTGATCTCATCTTCCCTTATTCAATAAAGAACATAGTTCACTACGTAGAAACATGCCCCATTTGTTGCAGTATCAAGGAGAAATTGTTTTTTTCAGAGATGTGAACAGTTGAATTTTTCTATGGCTCTCGATGGTATTATGTTTAAGTATGGTTCTCTGCACTTAAAGAGGCATAGATGAGAGAATATTTCAAGTCCTCACTTTTCATTGTTGTCAAAGGGGGAGAATATCATAAAGGCTATTGATGTACAAGTTGTGCACATTGAAAGGGGGGGAATCTTGTTTGATATGGTAGTTGTGCACATTCAAAAGGAGGATCATCTTGTTTGATCTGGAAGTTGTGCACATTGAAATGGAGAGCATCTTGCAGTTGCGCACATCAAAATGGTATATCTTAGCATAAAAGGCCACTTTTTTGGCAATCCCCTTTTAGAACAAAGAAGAAGGCTCTATTTGTTTCCATCAATGAAAAAGGGGGATTTTATTGCACATATGTTGTCATTGATGTCAAAGAAGTAATGTACATTGCGCCCAGAAAGTATGGTGCATATACAGAGGAAGTCATGAAAGGATTAAAAAAAGTGCATAGAGGGATTGAAGGATGAAAGGATCAATAGTGCAAAGAAGGGTTAATGGCACAGAAGAAAATCGATAGGGTTCTTTGAACCAATGTGATGAATGGTGTAGTGGAGTGTACTGATATGAAACTAATGTGATGGAATGGACTGTGACGTATTGTGTGGAAGATTGTGAAAAATAAAATATGCATGGCACCTCGAACCAGTGCGACGACTATCACTTTGGATTGTGACTAAACGAAGCTCGTGTGATAAGAAACAAAGTCAAACATGGTGGGATGAACATAGTGGTTGAGTGAAGCGCACTGGAGGGGAAGTGTGACAGAATGAAGTCTTGTTACTTGAGCCTTGGGATCTTATTCTATCTATGCAGTAGGTTCACTATAGACCAAAATGTGAGTCGTTGTGTCATGCTCTGATAAGACCAAGTTTCGTTGTTGGATATGAGTTGGAGCTCATTGATAGGAATATTTGGTCCATTTGATTTAGTCAAAGAATGTCCAGTTATAACTGGATCTTGATATGGTCAATATTTGTCCACAATATAACTGGCACACATCAACATGATTTATTTATACTGAAGTGTAACTAAAAGGACCTTAATCTAGTCAAGATTGGTCCACAATGTAATTTTCATGCGTCTACATACTTTATTTAGACAAAAGTGTAATTGAGAAGACTTTGATATAGTCAAAATATTTCCACAATGTAACTCGTATGCATCCAAATACAAGAAGGGGAACTTAGGAAAAAAATATATAAATAAGGATGTGCTCTGTTTGATTCAGGTGTGGATAAAAAGAGAAGAAAAAGGACCTACAACTGCTCAATGAAACTAAACTAGAGATATAATAGATTAATTTTTAGGTCCAATTCTGCAATAACATTATTTAAAATTGAATTTAGGGTGGAAGGTTCGTGATAGGGTGAGTTGAAGCTCACTGAGGATTGATTTCCTCATTATCTACGACAAGTTAGTGCCTAAGAGGTTTGGTGTCCTCATTATCTACAATAGGTTGGTTCCTGATAGGATTAGTGTCCTAATTATCTTTGACAAGTTGGTTCCTGAAAGGATTGGTGTCCTCATTTGTGATAGGTGGGTTCCTTTCAAGATGAATAATTGTAAATTCTAATTTGGTGCTTGCAGAAGAACATAAAGAAACATGTTCTATGGTTTTCTCCCACATTGGGTTTCCATGTAAAAATTATGGTGTAATGTGTTTTTTGTGTTGCGTTTTGTGTTTTTCATATATCGTTGATTAAGTAAGAATTTATAAATAAATTTAATTTGTTGAAAGAAAAGTAAATTGAGAAATCTGATGTAATATTGATTCACCCATCCCCTCTCAATATTGTTGTAATTTATAACAAGAAGGACCTCTACCAAGTAGATAGTGACAGATTGATAATATTCATGAAAAATGAATTGCAGGCTCTTGAGTTGCTCGAATGAACTGGAAAAAATAGAGTATGGACAGTCTTTTATGCCACGCCATGATAAGGGGGAAGATAAAAATGTAAAATAATAAGATAACTAGGATAAATAGCATTGGGATGATGAAGGAAGTCATAGATGGAGGTGGTAGGGAATGGGTCATGGAGTATTACTCCAGTGAAAGCAACAGTGGGTTGATATATATAGGGGGAGAGGATGGGAAATATGATGAAGGGGAGAAAGAAAGATTCAATGGGAGGGGATGGTTTGGAGAACAAGTAGAAAGTGGCGACAAAATGTGAATCAAAGGGAACTATATGAGACATCTGTTGTACTAGAGATGTGTGTCGAAGAATGTAATGGTATAATTGACTGTGTACTTGTGGCATGTGTGAACTGCCCAAATTGGAAAACTTTCCCTTTAAATGGATTGAATGTCAAGGAAAATATTCCAGAACTCTTGTGAATTGTCAAACTAGATATGAACCCTATCTCTATGCCAAAGCTTCAACCTAATTTGGAAATCTAAAAAACTGCTCAAACTATCAATCTATCGAGTCCACCTACTTAAATGATGTGAATGTTGTGTTGTCCAAAATCTAAGTTATGTCAACTATGAGATATGATACATGTTTTACAACCTACACTAAATATATTCTACCCCTATTGAAAACTTAGACTAGGAGTTTAAATGACGACGGACCCCTATAGGCCATATTAAACCTTCAACCTTCTTCCATTAATGATTCCCTTCAGTGGATAACCTTGTAGGGTTTCTATCTTGGTGACACCTTCTTCACTAATGTAGACTAGTCGAAAAAGAACCAACCAGTGCATGAAGAGCTTGCGCAAATGGTGTAAATATTTATTATCGTATAATAATACTAAAAATATAGGATGGAGAATTTTAAGGTGTATATTACAATTGTGTCATGCCTTGTGTCTTTATTTTTCAACCACTTGACTAAAACCGACCATCATTTTGTCTTCCTTTAGTTCTATTAGGTCGTCTAACTTGTGCTGGAGATACTGATCATCAATCATTTGGGTGGCTAGGGCGACATGGAGGCTAGGAAAAACAAATTCTAGTGGCATAATCGCTTATTTTCCATAGACAATTCTAAATGTCTTGCGCTTGGTCATCCCTTTTCATGTTATTCAATAATCCAATAGGATAGTGGGGATGTGGTGATCCCATCCATCACGCTGCACATTGCAAAATTTTGTTAGAGCATGTTCTAAAATTTTATTAAAATCCTCCATTGTACCATTGGCTTGAGGCTGATAAGGCATGCTCTTTTGGTGATGTATAATGAACTCCTTAGTGATTCGTTCAATGGTTTCATTCACAAAAATTGACCCTGCTCACTCATCCACACCCTTGGACATTTTAATCTGTTGCTGATGTTCTAAAAAATAAATGATGTTCTTTATGTTGTACAATCCTTGATTGGTGTTTCTTTGGCCCACCTCGTGAGGTATCTGGTCATGGTAATGATGTAGTGTCCCCCTATGCAATGCATGGGAGGATTGATGGGCCCAATATAATATATCAAAAAAAATTCAAATGGATTAAGTGTAGTCATAGGGAAGAATAGATTCTCATCTCTGTAACAGGGATTTCCAACATGTTAACATACGTTTCAATGTTTGCAGTAGTATTTAGAGTCTGCAAAGAGAGAGGGCCACCAAATCCCTACATGCAGAACCTTATGTGTGGTATCCTTACTGACATTGTGGCCTCCAACACTATATTCATGTGCCTTGTACAAAATGGAGTATCGTTCATGTTCCAAAGCACACCAATGTAGGATGTCATTTGCACCCAACTTATACAATTTCCTGGAAATCAATTGATAATCGACACTACAGGTCACCAGTTTGCGATGTTGTGTGGGATTATACTTAGTAGGAGCATGTTTGGTTATGATAAATTCTTATATTTTGGCCAATTTATCAGGAATGGCTTCGACTCGGAAGAGTTGTGCATCGTGAAGTTCAACATCGAGGCTCATAGCAGCTTCCCCAGTCTGAATCTACGAAAGATGATATGGTCCAACATATTTTTTCCAATCTTAAGTATAACATCGAAGTCAAATTCTTGGATCAACAACAACCAAATACTTGAGCACGAAATGATCAATGAAGAATTTGAAATCCGACCACAGCAAATAGTGGCGAAAATTTTGTAAATCATATACCATGGCCATGTTGATATTATGGTAGTTGCGGGAGGTATTAAACCTCCATGTGTAACCTTGACAAGAATAGAATATTTTGGGAAGCAAGAAGAAACCCTAAAGCATTGAACATAACCCTAGAAGACAAGTCGACTAAAGAAAATAATTAATATTGAGTTTTTAGCCTCCAGAAAGAGAAGTTGGCCCAGACAGTTAAGGAAGAGTAGTATAAATACAGGATGTCAGAGCTCATTTGGATACACACATCTCACAACTACAGAAATTTAGTGCGCAATTCAAAAATTTAGTAAGTGTGCAATTCTGGAGAGTAGTTGCAGCTGCAGCTACTGCAACTAGTATTTTCAGTTTTAGGCTTGGAATTTATTTTGGTTATGGTTTGAAATTTCTTCTTGGTATGCTATCTTTGGAGAGTGGTATGCTACCTTGATTGTCTTTTGGACCTAGGGTTTTCTTCCATAATTATTCTCTCTGTCAAGGTTAAGGTGCTCAGGGGTGGCTTCAGCCTATGTTTGGGTGACAATATTTCTATATTGTTTATGGTTAAACGAGCACACCTATTATTTATAAAATGTTATGGGCCCACACTATCTTCGGATAGTCTAACCGTTGGAAGATAGATTAGGAGGATTTTCTCAGTTATAGTTGCAATTGCAGTCAAAGATTTTGTTACAACAAAGAAACCATAACCCTCTTGTTAAGGCACCTTAAGTGAATATCTTGACCTAATTTATAGATATCCTAGTGTACCCTAGCCTAGCACACCTCCTAGTACCCTTAGAAAGCTAAGACGTCAAGTTTGAGTTTTTGGTCAAAGTCAAAGGTTGACCAAGTCAAAGCAGTCATGACTTACTCTATGAAGTAAGAAAAAAAGTCAGAGTAGTCTTCTAACTTTAGATGATGGAAGAGAAGGATTGATCTCATCCTTGCCAAAGATAAATTATTGGATATCGTGAAAGGAAATATTGTGGAACCACAGTTTGAAGAAGGAAAATAGAAGGAACCTCATAATGTCGCAGTTATGGAGAAGTTCAAGAACAATGGCATCAATGCCATGAGTATCATAGTGGAATCTGTAAAATACCACTTGATACCCTACATATCTCATCTTGACTCATCTAAGAAGATGTATGATGCCCTAACTATCCTCTTCTCAGTCAGAAACATTGCACAAGTAATGAGTCTGAAGAATGAGCTCCATGACATGAAAATGAATGATGATGAAAACATAACATCACACTTAGTAAGAATCTATCAGTTAAGAGATCAAGTACAATCTATTGAAGAAATCATTTCAAAAAAGGCACTGGTAAATATAGTACTCAATGGCCTTCCCAAGGCATGGGATGCATTTTCCGCAAGCATGAACTCAAGAAAGGAGTATCCCACATTTGAAGAAATTTGGACTTGTTGTGCACAAGACGAATCAAGTATTAGCGCAAAAGAGAAATTCCAAAGGAAATATGATGATCAAACCTCACAACAAAGTTCAAGAAATTCAGGAATAAGATGAAGTTTGACTCAAGGAAGAAACCAAATCAAGAAAAGGATATGTCAAAACTAAAATGCTTCAACTGTCGAAAATATGAATCATTGTCCCGAGTTAAAGAAAAGGAAGGAAACACATGAAGCAACAATTGTTGAAGAAAAGGAACCATACCGTACATACCGTACATACCGTCTTTACATAGTTTTTGTACATATCATGCATATCTATTTCTTAGAAGATAATATGTTCAAGTGAAACAATAACCATGGAAGAATAACAAGATAAGGATTGCTATCATGATGACTACAAGTCAAGCAATATGCATGAAAAGATGAAGTATGTTGACAATCCTTGGTACAATTCCTATGGAAGCTATTATATAAGTAACAACTACTAGATAATATGAAATCATAATCAAACTTGAAGAGACCCAAAAGAAGTCAAAAATCAAGAGGAAATTAGAAAAAGACTTGTGACACTTTGTAGAAGGAAATAAGGATGCAAACGGAAGCATGAAATCTCTTAGTTGGAGGGAGTTGATTACATAATTCCAAAATAAGAGCATGCATTCATGCATGAAGCAATGATTAGGAGGGAGCTAATCCTAAATGATATGATCCATTGAGGATTATGAAGTATATGTCCATGTTCCCATTGAAAGTAGTAGCCATGATAAGTAGCACATGTTCATAAGAAGTCTTCTTTGAAAAGAAGACTTAAAACATCCTTGGTTGTCCATCTACATCCATGTTCCCATGATGAAAGGAAGAAGTTGGAATCTTCAGGGCATGGAATCTATAGAAGACTCCATGGACCCAAGAGCTAAAGAGAAACGTGAGGAGGAACATAAAGATTCCGAGAAAGAAAGAAAATCCAGAACAACCAGTTATTATACCGAGAATCACAAAGACTACCAGTTTGGTTTGAACCCACTAGAATAAATCGAGTAGAAGAAATAAAAGTTATGATAAATAACAATGTATGTAAGAAAATGTGAAAAAGACTTATGAATGGAAGCATTGCAAGATTCAGAGGTTCTTCTAGAAGGAGGGAGAAGACTATGACAACAACTTGTTCCAGTAAACTAGATATTCCTCTTGTAGTATCCATAGATTGTAATTTACATGTAAAAGACTGTTCTTCCAAATAAAGAAAGTGAGAAAGAAGCTTATACCAGAAAGAGACCCATGTATGCATATATAAGAAGACCTTGTATGGATTCAAACAAATTGATGTAGAGTATCTCATATACAACATAAGCATGGTGAAAACTTTCTATGACATGAATAGTGTATCAGAATAGTTACTCAGAAGTATAGATAATGGATTGCTAATCCATGGCAGACTCTCATGATGACAAAAGAAGTGCTACTTGGATATGTTTCAGTTTGAGCCTTGCCCCGATGTCATGAGCTAGTAGGAAACAAAAGTGTCGAATTCAACCTTGATATATTGCAATGATCAGAGCTATATGAAGCCTTCAGAGAAAACTAGTGTTCCATGACAGACCAAAGTACATTGAGATCAAGCATTATATTCTCTGTGATGAAGTCTAGAAAAGAGAAGTGGTTCTCCAATATATCTCCACAGATGAGAAGATAGCAGATATTTTGGTAAAGCCTTTGTCTAAGATGAAAATTTTGCATACTCAAGAAACAAGCTGGGGCTCGTGGAGATGAATTCCTTATTAAAAAAAGGAAGAGATTACTCCCAGGTTGGGAGGGAGAATTGATATGTTATTGATTTATGGACAGTCATTTTTCAATTTGAAAAATGGTCCAATATGAGTATTTCCTTTCTAGTTCAGAAAGTGGTTTGAGATTTCTAATGGACGGGCATTTTCCAATTCGAAAAATGGTCTAGATCGAACAATCATTTTTGTAATGAAAACAATCTAATAGATTGTTGATGTACCATAGACAATGATTCCCCTTATGGCTAGTGTGGGGGAATGATCTAGGACATTCATTCTTCTTGGTAGTCACTCTAAGTAGTGGTCAAGTAGAATGGTTAGCCTTAGCTAGCAGTCATTCTTTCGAAGTTCATAGTTGTGAGCAATTCAGAAGAATGGTATGTTTTGGAGGTTGGTGTAGGATAGTCATTTCCATAGGAAATTATACGAACAATCAGTCCCTAGGGCAGACTCATTCTCTCTAGGTTTCACTATGATTAGTGTTGAAGGAATGACCCAGTTAGGTGAATGGTCCAAGTTTAGCAATCAGGTACATGCATTCCCCTAGGGCAGACTCATTCTCTCCAAGTTGCACTATGATTAGTGCCATAGGAATGTACCAATTAGTTGAATGGTCTAGGCTCAGAAATCAGGGACAATTATTCTTCTATGATTGAGAAGAATAGTCCAAATAGACCATGGATGATTTTTTACCTTCTAAGGGAAGATGCTCTTCCATATCTCACAGATGTTAGTGGAAGAATGGACTAGATGACTTATTTTATATCATTATATTGTTTTATGCAGGTTGATATCAGATGATATGATTGTTGTGGATATTGTATGTCTATGAATAGTAGATGTATACTATTGTGGTGGATGTGTTCCATTGGTTGTGTTTATGCGTCATTATTAAGTAGTAGTGTGTTACTTGGTGTGGTCGTGTACTGCTAGATAGTAGTTGTGTAATAGTATGGATAGACACAATTGTGTTCTATTGAATGTCATTTTTTTTATTTCCATGAAGGCTATCAGTAGTGTTGGAAATCATTATTAGCTAGTTGGATAGTCAGTGTGCTAGTGGACAGACATTCTCCAGGTGGAAAATGATCTAGAACATTTATTCTTCTAGGAAATATGTCTAGATTAGAAGAATAGTCCTTGTATCCCATGGTGTGGCTTCCAGCATCTGTTGGAATAGTTATTCTTCTAGGATATATGTCTGGATTAGAATAATGGTTCGTGTATCACTCTGTGGATTGAGTGACTTATCCAACATCATGCTTGATTACTCAGATGGAGTATGGCTTTGAGAGATGATACAGTTGATGCTATCAGATAATATTGATAGTGATGATGGTGCTCGTGATTTGATCATGAGATAGTATGTGTGGCTATGATGATATTATCGATTGAATGGTATGTTTGTGATCAAGACCATTAACTTTAAATACCTACCTAGCTAGGAGGGAGTGATGATATTATGGTAGTTGTAGGAGGTATTAAACCTCCACGTGTAACCCTGACAAGAATAGAATATTTCGGGAAGCAAGAAGAAACCCTAAAGCAGTGAACATAACCCTAGAAGACAAGTCGACTAAAGAAAATAATTAATATTGAGTTTTTATCCTCCAGAAAGAGAAGTCAGACTACACAGCTAAGGAAGAGCAGTATAAATCATATTTTTAAAAACCAAAACCGATACCGGAACCGGTCGAGGGTCCAACCTGAACTGGAACTAGAACCAATAATGAACCAGTCAAACCGGTTTCAATGAACCAGTTTTAAAAAAATACATAAAATATTTAAATTTTATTGAAAAAAATATAATTTTAATATTTTAAATCATGTTCCCAAAGCATTAGAGAAAATTAGAGACAACATATCCAAAGTATTCTCATGAATATATCAAAACGACACCAAGTGCAATACATATCTAAAGATCGGAACATAAATACATAATCAAGGAGGCGCTAAATGGCCTCTACAACATCAAATAACATACTAAGTTAGAGTCACTGATACTATAGGTGGGAATGCCAATGAAAAATAAAAAATAGCCATAGGGTAGATACTAGAACCGTAGATGTAAGAATCTCATAGCTCATGAGTTGTGACTGTCAGTAGTCCTCCATGTCATAATGATCAAGATTGGCATCACTACCACTGCTCTCTCCTTCATCCTCCTCCTCCTCCCCTATATCCAATGCAATTCGTGCATTTTTTGATGTGGACTCTGGAGGATGACCCCTCAAGAGGATCACCATCATCAAAATTGATCGGCTCTAGCAATATTTCATTAAGATCCAAGTTGGCTAATGCCAACTCAACACTGTTGCTCAAACCCTTATCATCAAAAAACATTTTCCACATGTTTGTCTTTCCCTTCAACCACTCTTCTCTCTGTTTGTATATAAGATGGAGGTTGGTGTGCACATACACTACTAAGTTACCTGACACAACGACAAAGAGAAGAGTTCAATAGAAGATTTTATACTTGAGTGAAGGGTACATTTTTACTGGGGTCATGACTAAAGAGTTCAACGATCAATGCCACCAACATCGAGGTACATAAAGGGCTTGGTTCTCTTGATTAAATTTCAGTTCCATACCCTCATACATAATAGAATGGAGTGGAAACATTGTAATTTTGCCAATCTTGAAATCCTGAAAACTGTTAAGTCTGCTGAATTTTGAATGGGACCTAAAATTCTACTTTCTCCATATGAAGTCCAATGAGGTTGGAACCACTCTCAAACATACTGAAACATTTAATGGTAATGTTAAAAATTTAAGTAAAAGGGTGAAAATGAAAGATGAAAGTGACATTCTCCTTTATCTTTCATTTTCATCCTTTTACTTTAAGAATTTAACATTACCATTAATTACTAGGGTGGGTGAAATGGAGGGGGTGGGGACCTCTTTAAATAGCATTAATAAGGAAAAATAACCCTCAGCTACACACCAAAACACCTTACAACTCCAACTTGCATGAGAAAACATGAGCCAAGTACTTTTTTGTTACTTAGGTTTTAGGTTTTAGGGGGTTTTGGGGGGTTTTAGGTTTTAGGGACCAAAACGGTCGGTTTATGACCAAACCAACCAGTTTATGACCAAATCGGTCGGTTTATGACCAAAGCGGTCGGTTTGATCATAAATCGGTCAGTTTGGTCATACGTCGGCCGACTGGTTCAGTTTATTGGCCAGTTTGAACCGGTCGACCATCAAACCGGTCAAGCCAGCCGGTTCCGGTTTCAGTTTGACTGGTTTTTAAAACACTGGTATAAATATAGGATTGCAGAGCTCATTTGGATACACACAACTCACAACTACATAAATTTAGTGCACAATGCAGAAATTTAGTAAGTGCGCACATCTGGAGAGTAGATGCAGTTGCAACTACTGCGACTAGTATTTTAGTTTTAGGCTTGGACTTTCTCTTGGTTATGGTTTGGAATTTTTGCTTGGTACGCTAGCTCCGGAGAGTGTTACGCTACCTTGATTGGCTTTTGGACCTAGAGTTTTCTTCCAGAATTATTCTCTTTGTCAAGGTTAAGGTGCTAGGGGGTGGCTTCAACCTATGGTTGGGTGACAATATTTCTATATTGTTTATGGTTAAATGAGTACACCTATTATTTACAATAGGCCAAGCCCTCATGCTTAGTTTTCATATAATTATTTTTAGCATCAGACAACTTACGACTATCAAAATTGTAACATCCTATTTTAATGATTACATTTCATACATTGACTTATTCTTTGAGGACACTTGCGAGAGAAAGTGATCTGGTTTAAAACATGGTACATTGTGATTATCAGTTTGGTTTATATGTTTATGTTATGATTTAGAATTGAAATTTATAGATTATTTATATTAATGTATAGCATTAACAGATAGTATGATGAGGTTTCCTTAGTGTGCAGGAAACATGACAAAATGAAGATGATGATGACATAGATATACTTCCTTGGACTCCGGATTGAGTCCAGGAGTGGATCATTTACCTTGGTTATGAATAATTGATTATTACACATATGTTATATAATGATTTCAGTTATGAATTTCATATATATGTGTTATTGATGTTATCTTTGTCAATGGATGTAGGCATGGTGATGCTTGCTAATCCGACTCACATATGGAGTAAAGGGGTCATGCACAGATACTAGACGGATGAGAGAGAGGTGTGGTAGTGTCCCTGTCATATCCTACTAGCACTCTCGCCATAACCTAAACTGAGGTTAACAACTACCTTGTTCATAGAGGTTCATGATGCAATGAGGGTGGACTGAGATAGTCACTCACAAGGATTTCTAAGGGGTGCACAATAAGGTGGGTATTGTATTCCTCAAGGGGCCCTTAGTCTCACACAAGGTCGACCAGTGGAGTATTGAATCCAAGCGTCGAAAAACTTCAAAACTAATCAATGGAGAGTGGCACCCTTGGAGCACAGAGGTGTGTCTTGAAGGGCATGTCGCAAGTATAATTTTTGAGTCAATAAAAATCTACCATATCTTAGAAAATGAAATGAATGTTGGATTTTTGTTAGAAATGAGAATACAATTTTTATTTAAATTATAAACCAAAAAACAGAACCAAAATTATAATCCTAAATGTTTTGACCAAATAAAATTATAAAATGGGATAAGGGGATTTTAGTCTAAATTATTTAAATTATAAACCAAAAAATAGAGCCAAAATTCTAAGCCTAGATGTTTTGAATAAATAAAATTATAAAATGGGATAAGGGAATTTTAGTCTAAATAAACACTAGTAAAGGGGAGAATAAGAATAAGAATTTAGGCATGTGAACAATGTGTGCATGAAATAAATAAAGAGGATTTTTAATTAAAAGAAATTGTATTCATGAGAGAATGGGTTGTCAACTTTGAGTTAGGATCCTAATTCAATCAACCTCTAAATCCTAACTAAGAGAAGGGTCCTAATCAAACTCAATCTGAAATTTAGTTAGGCGACACAATAAAAGAAGAATTGGGGAACTAAGAGACCACTAGGAGGAACTCTAGGAACTAATTGTGGGTGTGAGGGAAAAAATATTAATTAATTAAATTAAAAGGGATTTAAAATGTGCAACTTGGGGAGAGTGTGACATGTGTTGTGGGTGAATAATATTTAATTTAATATTTAAAAATTAGCTAATTGTGCATGAGATGACAAGTGTCAAGGGGAATTTTCCTATAAAAAGAATGGTGTGGATGAGAGAAAGTACCCTATTGCTTGATGAATGAAATGCTGGTGGAATTTCTATTGACTAAGTTTTACTTGTGTGATTTGGGTTACAAGTATAATTAGGAGGTAGAAGCCTCTCCTTACGATGGAAAGCTTGTGCTAATTGAGATCTAGTTTTCTATGTGTGTCCCTTTTGCAGATCGGGGGCTAAGGGGGAAGAAGAGTACCCCTAGCATTGGATGGGAGGTACCAGTGAAGTTCTTGGATTAGCATGCAAAGGAAGGATTAACACAAGTCCAGGTTCGAACATTAGCATCAATTATCCGACTTGTCTAATTGCAGTATTTTGGTTGTTCTAGATTTTTAATATTTATGATTGTGGATGTAAGATACCAAATAATCACTGGACATAATGATTTTAATTCCACTTAGTTTTCTAAAGTTATATATTTTATTTTCCTTTAAAAAAATGCACGACAACCAATGGTTGGTTCAAGATAATTTTTTCTATGATTCATATGTATAATTATGTAATGAAAAAAGAAAAACACTTAAGAGTAAATCATGATTATAGTATTTTATTTATTTATTTATGTGTTGTATAGAATATTGGGTTATTGATTGTATATGTGAAATATTGATTTAAGTCATCGTATGTTCTTGTAATTATTTATGATTTTAACTATTGTAGGAAGTATAATTCAGTTTGACCAAACGTTAAATGAGAATATGTATATTACAGTTCCGCAAAATAAATATTCACAGTTCACGATTTCTTCCTATGTTGCTTATTGAGATTTCAGATTTTTTTTAGCTCACTTGTGAACACCATTTTTCTCCATACTATTGGAGTGATCGAATTTTAGTTTAATAATTAAAGTATGATCCAAACTCAACGAATAGAATATAAATGGTCGAGTTATCTAATTTTTTTCCAATTATGAAAAGAATCTCAAAAGTAGAGAAATTATTATTGTATTGCAGATCAATTTCAATATATATATATATATATGGACGAAGATTGCCACCTTTACCAGTTCTGTTGATTCGGTCTCAAAAAAATCATCTAGAATAATAGATCAGAAGTAGTTGTATGATCATTACTGTGTCATTTTACCAGTTGTGATAGTTCCATTGAGATAGATAGTGAGCGCCGACTTTTTCACCGTCCTTGAATCCCTAAACCCTGGGTAATAAACTTCAATTTTTATTTTAAAAAAAAATTGTATGTTTTAGATTATTAAGATGGCGTATAATTTCTTATCGAATATGTCTTTAAGTTCCATAAATATTGTGAGAAGATTTTGATACACATCCATTCTATCCACTTCAAGCGTCATCCTTTCAAAGTAACTCAATACTCTCCTTGCGACCTGTTACTAAGCTTGAGTTGTTCACATTTAAAAAGGTCAATAAAAGTTTCACACTAATTGTTAAGGCTCGCGTATGGTGGACCTCTTCACCATGATAAAATTTTAACCGGTAGTTGTGATAATAGTTGAAATTATGTTACCCTTATTTTTTCTAGGAATAATTTGTTGGTTGTGGAGCCTGATTATCTTCCTAATTCAGAGGTCTTTTACTTTCAGTCGTGTTTATACCCCATGAAGTATTTACACCCAGAAGTATGTACACTCTTCCACGTGGGGGAGTGTAGAGGGGGAGTACCCTCTCTGTGGGGTCCAAGGGGTCTATCCCCCTAGCTGGGGGGTCTGGGGGCAAGTGGGCCCCCAGCAGGGGTTTGAGGGTGAAGCCCCAGAAGGAAAAATTGCCTGGTAAAAGTATATTGTAATTTCATTGTAAATCTGTACCGTTCATTATAAGGTCACATATCTAATGGTAGAAATTATGTTAGGGTCTTTTTCCCTAGAAGGCAACCCTCTGTTATGAGGGAAATGTATTGCGGCTATGCATGATGGAGAATATTGTATTTTGAGATAGGAGACTGTGAGATAAAGAAGAGGAAGTTACAGCGGGTTTGTTGTAGGTTGTATCCCTTCATATGTTGGATAATAATAAAGGAAGGACCTGACAATTTCTCTGGTGGACATATCCCACACTGGGTGAACCACGTAAATCTGTGTCTCTATTATATTGTGTATCTTCTGTGTTTTGCTTCTACATTTGTTTTATTTTATTTTATTTCTCCACGGTCCTGTTTTTCTAACAACTAGTATCAGAGTGAAAGATAACTCGTAGGAAAAGAGGGTTGTTGGTTCGAGTGGGAGCAATGTCGGAAGATGGAAAGTTTAAGGTCGATAAATTTAACTGCCAAAACTACCAGTTATGGAAGATGCAGATGGAAGACTATTTATATCAGAAGCATCTATTCCTACCATTGGGCGGAATAACAAAGAAGTCGGTGTCTACGAAGGATGAAGAATGGGAGATTCTTGATAGAAAGGCTCTAGGAACAATAGGGCTGATCCTGGTAGTGTTGGTGGCTTTCAATATTTCCAAAGAAAAGACAACGAAGGGTTTGATGGAAGGATTGGCCAAATTGTATCAAAAACCCTCGGCGTCCAATAAGGTATTTCTAATGAAGAAATTATTTAACATGAATATGTCGGAAGGTGGGTCTGTTGAAAATCATTTAAATGATTTAATATGGTTACTAATCAACTAAGTTCTATAAAAGTGGACTTTGATGATGAGGTCAAGGCTCTTCTAATCTTGTGCTCATTGCCAGAAAGATGGAATGGCTTGGTCATGGCTGCAAGTAACTTTGTCTCTGGTTCAAATAATTTAAAATTTGATGATGTTGTTGGTGTTATCCTTAGTGAAGAAATGTGAAGGAAAAGAACAGGCAAGACATCAGGAAATGCATTGAACATGGAGAACATGGGAAGACAAAAGGACAGAGGAAAGGGTTTCGGGAACCATGGGAATTCTAGGAACGGTAGATCCAAATCCAGACTTGGAAAGATAAAGTGCTGGAATTGTGGGAGGAAAGGACATTTGAAGAAAGACTACAAAGCTCCAATGAAACAAAGAGATGGACAACAGGAGAGAAATCAGGAAGCAAATGTAACAGGTGATGTGTTACAAGATGCTTTGATTCGTTCTGTAGATAATATTTCTGAGTCTTGGGTAGTAGATTCAAGGGCTTCATTTCATGCCACACCCCATATCAAGGGCTTCATTTCATGCCACACCCCATATGAAACATTTTCTAGATTATATGTTCAAGGTGATTTTGACAGTTCATTTGGGTGATGATGCACCATGCAAAATCAGTTGGAATGGGAAAAGTAAAATAAAGCAACGCAATGGAACCAAATGGTTGTTGAAAGAGGTAAGACACGTTCCATTTAAGGAAAAATCTAATTTCAATGTACAGTTGAAAGTGAAGGTTGTAGCATCCATATTTACAGATAAGACGGAAGGTCATCAAAGGATCATTGGTGATAGTGAAAAGGAGAGAAGGTAGGTACATTGTATTTATAAACGGTATTATTGACTCTTCTATCTCTTTTAGCTTCTACAGGAGTGGATACACACCGTGGCATCATAGGCTTGGACACATGAGTGAGAAGGATGCAGATTTCACAAAAGAAATTTGTTACCATATCTTAAACAAATTGATTTGGACTCTATGTGAGCATTACAGGTTTATGGAAAATAGAAGAGAGTTAGGTTTCTAAGTCCAAAAAGAAAAGAAGAGTGAAAGATTAGAGCTTGTCCATACATATGTATGGGGACCACCGTATCATCTCATGGCTCTCATTATTATGTACTTTTATTGATGATGCAACTAGAAAAACTTGGGTTTATTGCATCCGACAAAAATATGATGTTTTGATAATTTCTTAAGAAATGGAAAGCTTTGTTGAGAATGAGATAGAAAAAGTTTGAAGTGTGTCTTTAGGATCGAGCAATGGAGGTGAATATTGTAGCAAGGAGTTTGATTATTACTGCTCACCATGGACTAGAGAGAAGATAGTTCCACAACACCACAAGAAAATGGTGTGTCGTGAAAAGGATGAACAGGACAATAATGAAACGTGCAAGGAGTAAGGAGATTGCATGCGGGTTTGCCCTTATAGTTTTGGGCAGATGTTGTAGATACATTATTGTTTAATTAATAAATAGAGGACCCTTCCAAGCTCTTTTGATGGTATAATTCTATAGGAGGAATGGACAGAAAAAGGTAAACTATTCTTTTGAAAACTTCCGGTTTTGTGAAGCATTTGTCCTATTGATAAAGAAAGAACAAAGCTTGAGGCTAAATCCAAGAAGTGTACCTTTATTGAATATGGTGTTAAACACTTGGCCACCGCTATGGGATTATGAAAATAAATAAAATCATTAGGAGTAGAGATGTCATATTCAATGAGAAGGTCATGTAAAAATATCAATTGCAAAGTGAAAGAAATAGGAAGAAGAAAACAAGAATAAATCCATGTTTGATGAGATCATTTAAAAAGAAATTCCAAAGGAAACTAAAAATCAAAATGTAAAACAATAGAGCAATGAAAATTCTCCAACACCAAGTGTTGTTAGAAGATATAACAGGTTAAGTATACCCCTCGAACGACACTCCTTCATTGTATTATTTTATTGCTGACTAATTCTAGTGAACCAGTCATGAAGAGGCAATGCAGTAGACACCAAAAAAGAAGTGGAGCAAGGCATGAAAGAGGAAATGGATTCCTTGAAAATAAAACAAACTTGGGACTTGCTTCAGCCAAGTTCAATGGAAAAAGAGCATTGCAAAATATATGGTTTTACAAATTGGAAGGAAGAAGATGGAGGAGAAGTGCGGTACAAGGCTAGACTTGTTGTAGCGGGGTTTGCACAAAACGATGCAAGTATAGATTTTGATGAAATATTTTCTTTGTTATTAAAATGACTTCAATTAAGACTATTTTAAGTCTTGTATAAAGAGAAGATTTGCATCTTCAACAAGCATATATAAAACAACTCTCCATGGGGATTTGATAAAGAGGCTCTATGCAAATACCCATAAGTAAAAGTGAGGCCAAAGGTAAGGAGAATTTGCATGTGCTGAAGAAGAGATTGTATGGCCTAAAGCAAGCTCCAAGGTAGTGGTATTTAGAAGTTTGACAAAGTATGACAAAACATATAGTAGATTACCTCGATCAATCGTGTTTATTTTAAAAGCCTTGAAAATGGAAGCTATATTATCTTGCTATTGTATGTAGATGACATACTTGTTAATGGGTCTAATATGTGGATATAAATATGTTCAAGAAGAAATTAGCCAATTCATTTCATGCATGAAGGATTTGGGTGCTAAAGAAAACTTGGTATGAGAATAACAAGAGACAGGAAAATCACAAACCTATTTGTCCGAGGGTGAGTACACAGAGAAGGTGTTGGAGAGGTTTAGAATGCGTAATGAAAAAACCGCTAGTACACCTTTGGCCCATTCAAATTAACTAAGGAAAATGTGTCCCAAGACACAGAGGAGATAGAATACATGTCCGTGGTCCCATATTCATCACAGCTGGTAGTTTGATGTATGCAATGGTTTGCACAAGACCGATATTGCACATGCCGTGGAGTTGTGAGTAGATATATGGAAATCCAAGTAAAGAACATTGGCAGTAAAGTGGATTCTCAAATATTTGAGAGGTACCGCGAAATCATGCATTATGTTTCCGAGGTTCAAAAACCTGTTTCTACAAGGATATGTTGATTCAGAGCATATGGTGATAAAGATAGCAGGAGGAGTACCACAGGGTATGTGTTTACTATAGGTGGAACAACAGTAAGTTGGATTTCAAAACTACAAAAGGTTGTTGCACTTTCAACAATAGAGGCAAATTATGTTGCTGCTACAGAGGCTAGTAAAGAGATGATTTGGTTACAGAGGTTTATCGAGGAATTGGGAAAGAAGCAAAAGAATAGCACGTTGTATTTTGACAGTGAGAGTGTCATTCATCTTGTAAAGAAATCAACCTTCCATTCGAAGACTAAGCATATACAGTTGAGGTACCACTTCATACGATCTGCCTTGGAAGATGGACATTTGAAGTTGGAAAAGATACACACTAGCTAGAATCCTGTAGATATGTTAACAAAGGGAGTAACCAAAGAGAAACTGAGTTCCTGCTCAATTTCAGTTGGTCTTCAAGAATGAATATGAAGATGAGGAATTCGCCAGGTCCAAGAAGGTTCAGATTCTAGCATATACAATAGCGGTGGATTTGTTGATATTAGTCTCCAAGTGGGATATTGTTGGTTGTGGAGGCTGATTATATTCCTTATTCAGAGGTCTTTACTTTCAGCTGTGTTTATACCCCATGAAGTATTTACACCCCAAAAGTATGTACACTCTTCCATGCAGGGGAGTGCAGAGGGGGGTACCCCCTCTGTAGGGTCTGGGGTGGCTATCCCCCCGACTGGGGGGTCTAGGGGCAAGTGGGCCCCCAAAGGAAAAATTGCCTTGTAAAAGTATATTGTAATTTCATTGTAAATCTGGACCGTTCATTATAAGGTCGTAGATCTAACGGTAGAAATTATGTTAGGGTTTTTTTCCCTAGAAGGCAACCCTCTATTATGAGGAAAATGTATTGCAGTTATGCATGATGGAGAATATTGTATTCTGAGATAGGAGATTGTGAGAGAAAGAAGAGGAAGTTACAGTGGGTTTGATGTAGGTTGTATCCCTTCATACGCTGGATAATAATAAAGGAAGGACCTGACAATTTCTCTGGTGGATGTAGCCCACGTAAATCTGTGTCTCTATTGTATTGTGTATATTCTGTGTTTTGCTTCCGCATTTGTTTTATTTTATTGCTCCACGGTCCTATTTTTCTAACATAATTGAAATTTATGTCGACTTTCTCAATATCAGAATTAAATTCAGTATTGTGTTATAAACTTGTAAAATCTTGTTAAAATTTTGGATGAGAGGTATGTTCTGAAATTTTAAATCTTGGGAATAACATCTACATAATGATTAGTTAACTAAAGTGGAGACAAGTAATTGTTGATCTGTTACAATGTACAACGATAGAGAATTTATGTCGACCAATATGCTATGGAAGGACAACAACAAACTAATTTTTAAAAATAAAAATAAATTAAATAAACTAGCAAAAGTGGCTGGAAACGAACCCTTGTTTTTTGAAATTTTCTTCACCCTTATTAAAATATGACTTCATTCCTTGTCTTCAACATTGTCACTTTTGACGATTCCACATATGGAAATAATCTAATCATAGGGTGATTTATTGGACCCATCAAGTTTCATCCAAAGTCTTTTTCTTTAAACATGTCACCTCCAACTTGTCACGTTAGTTAGATTATCCTTGTTTATAGAAATTCCAATTTCAAGGTCGAATTTACCTTCACAATTAAGATTGTACTTTGTATTATAGTTCATTTACGTGCTAGGTTTTTGAAGTTACTAGCATATTTCTCATCACTTTCTCGAATCCATATTTACCTAGTTTGGAATGGCATATTGAAGCTTGATAGTTGGAGATGGGTTAAAGTAGGATTCATGTTATGAAGAGTCTGTCTCTTTATTCATGTCTGCATTGCCACCTGAACTTCATTAAGGAAGTGTATTGCATGCACCCCTTCCAGTAGTCGACTTGGTGCTCGACACTTGGATACCCCACGAATGGACTATCACTGTGGTTGCAGTCTCAATTGACCATGGTTTAAGTTGGAACATAGTTTCTGTTAGAATGAGACAATTTTTTTGTTGTTATAAGATGACTTATTTGTAGTAAGGGTTTTAGAAAATAAGCGTGAGTATTAATGTTTTGTGTTCTTTTGTTTTTTCCTTGTGTAACACATATCAACCTTGACATCTAAGAAATTGGAAATCGTTCTCTTAAGATGTTGGAAAGTACGCAAGCTTGATGTCAAGGATGCAACAAAATCTTACTACGTTGAATTATGGTAACCAAAAACAATTAGAACCGAATAATTGTTGACTAACTCATTAATCTTCACAAAATCTATTATGGTTTTCCTCATTTGCAACATTCAAATATGACATGAATGTGTCATGTTTGGGACCTAGTAACTTTAATGTACAGCTAATGGGGTGATTAAATAAGATTGTTTAATTAATAGGCCTCTACCTTCTCTTGAAATTATATCAGATTGAGATTTTCAATTTACTATGGCCTCTCATGTACATGTATATTCAGGTTTTGTTCTCTAATAAAAACCCATGCTTATAATAAGGTATGAATTTCAATAAAATCACATTTTATTGTTGGGTTATTTTAAACATATTGTTTCCTTATTGTCTTGGAAATATTTTCCCTCCCAGTCCTTGTTCGAAATGAAAACATAAGTTACTTCAATTTATACATTCTTTTGGTTTCTATTAACAATTATTTGCCATCATATGCTATATTATTATGTATTTCAGTCTGTCTGAAAGACATTGCACACCTTTTCCAAATGCTCTTTTTCTATAAGACTATCGAAACATTAATCCAGAGACTTGATTTAGAAGCCGATAAAGTCATAGAATTAGAACAATTATCAAGATTATTGCAATATCTATCTAAACTAAAGGTGGAACAAGGAAGAAATAGATATCTTAATAGTAGGATAACCTTAGGTAGTACCAGTGGTTTCAATTCCTATGAGCTTTGTTATCATAGTTGAATTCAGTGTTTCCACTTGACTAGGCTTTTTTTTGAATAAAATTTTTGAATGAAAGAAATGGAGGGTTAAATTTTAGATCGACCTCATCATAGAGAGCAGTAATATTTAGGTATCCTTGGGAGAACCTAATAATTTGACATAGAGAAAATACAAATTTTATGTTGCATCGTATATTGCTACTCTTGTGTTCAATTAAACAAAGAATTGTTATTGTTTTCATGTATTACTTTATGTGCAGATAGTGAGCGATTAAATTTAGTTGTGTCATGTTAAGGTAATATATATATATACCACGTTCATAGTATTCACATACTTTTTGAGGTTCAGTTCATTAGAGGGACGTTACATATGGTATCAGAGCGGGCTTCAACTCTGTTTCACCAGACCTGTTACGCCTTCCATTGTTTTATATTTAAATTATTAAATATGTATCGCTAATAAAATTTTAAATTGTTTCATGCAGGTATCATGGTTAGAGGAAAAAGAATGAGTAGAAGTCAAGCTGTGAGAGGAAGAGGAATGCCTCCTCCAAGTACTTCAACACCCAAGGGATTTGCTCCATAGGGAGAAGGACAAACTACTGAGCAAGAGAAATTTGTAGTGGGTGATGTCATGGGAATGATGAGGTATTTTCAGAGGACGTCGGAGGCACTAATAAATCTCCTTGATCGCGATGCGGGTAGGGAGTCTATTCCCAATGAGGGTTCGCACTCCCTAATGTATTGAGTGGTAGTGTTCATATAAAACTCGAGAAGGTAAAATTTCCTGAGTTATTGGGTTCTACGGATGGTTTAGTCGTCGAATCTTGGTTGGAGAATATGTCAATGTGATTTACATTGTGCGATTATACCTCCAACATGAACTTCTGCATGGTGGTCTTTCAACTGAAAGGGAGTGTGCTTCTTTGGTGGAAGACACTCTTATAACAATGAAACATGATCGTTGAAGACATGTCATGGGAGTTGTTCGAGGAAATATTCTGAGAGAGGTACTTATCTAATGGGTTCAGTGAGCTTCAGTTAATGAATTAAATGCTTTACGACATGGTAGTCATACAATACCGGAGTATGAGGCCAGGTTCATGGAGTTTCTCATATATGCTCTGCATTTGAACACTGAGAAATTAAAGGTTAAATAGTTTGTGTTTGGTCTCAATTTCAACATTCATGATAAGGTGAGGATCCTGATGCCTCAAACTTTGCACGATACAGTATAGAAATAATTTATCATTGAAGAAGAGTTGAAAAGTGGGGGTAATGGTAACACTCCTTTCATATAGAACAGATAGATGTCACAGAGAGCGTCGCAACAACAGACACCTGTTAGGAAGACTTTTGGGCACCATGATACGCCAAGAGGACATGTATTTTCTACACCATGTAGATAGACTACCAGTCATAGGACTCTGTATAGAGCACCACCAGTGCAGTAACAATGTTGTCCTTAGAAACAACAGATATATGTTCCATAGAACAAATCAGGGCCCCATAACCGTAGGCCAACAGATGCTTCCTCTAGAACTATGAGCATTAGCCCTAAGAACGAATATTGTACTTGTGGAGAGCCACACTATCAGAGAGATTGTCCTATTGAGAAGGAAATAACTATCGGATAAGTAGGAAAGACGATAGTGAGAGATTTTGGCAAGGCCCATAGCATTCATGCAGTGGTAAATAACCGTCAAACCGAGCATCAGTCTATAGTGCTTGAGACTTCAAGTATGATAGCATATCAACAATTTAGTGTTTTGATATATCCAAGATCTACTAAGAATTTTATATATAGTGTTGTGCTTAAAAGAATTAAGGTCAAGGCATTGGAACAAGATGAGTTTAGATATGTAGAAATGGCATCTCGTGCTAAGAAAAAGGTTGTAGGCAAGGTTAAGTATTGTAACATTTACTTGGGTGATTTTGTCACAAGTGTAAACCTGTATATCACTATTTTTGGATCTTGCAACATTATTATTGGAATGGATTGGTTATAATTACATGATGATATACTTAAATGTAAGACAAAATGATTAATTTTGATTGATGATCTGGGATAGAGTAGAGAAATTTTGGGAAGAAACCGAGTGTCATTGAAATTTATTTATTCCCTACAATTATAGAAAATCATGTGCAAAGGATGTAAGTTGTGCGTTATTTTAGGACTTAATGAAAAAGATGATGCGGAAAGATTGGAATACTTTATAGTAGTATCAGAATTCACTGATGTTTTCCTTGAAGAGCTACCAGGTTTACCGCGGGAAAGAGAATTGGAATTTACTATAGATTTGAAACCTGGAAAAGAACCAATTGTAAGAACACCATATCGGATGTGGACACCTGAATTGCAAGAGTTAAAGATGCAATTGAAGGAGTTATTAGATTTTGGACTTATACATCCAAGTGTATCACCGTGGAGTAAACCAATGATTTTTGTAAGAAAGAAGGATGAATCGTGGAGGATTTGCATTGACTATTGTCAATTAAACAAAGCCACAATCAAGAACCAATATCTGTTACCAAGAATTGTATTTGACCAAATTAAGGGAGTGACAGTGTTTTCAAAGCTTGACCTGAGATTGAGATACCATCAGTTGCAAATCAAAGAGGAAGATATCCCTAAAACTACATTTAAAAGAATATTCGGACATTATGAATTTATTGTATTACTGTTTGGATTGACAAATTCCCCCGATGTATTCATGAGTTTAATGAATGGGGTATTCCGCGAATACTTGGACAAGTTTTTACAGGTATTTATTGACAACATACTAATTTATTCTCGAATGAAAGAGGAGCATGACAAACATTTGAGATTAGTTTTGCAGTGTTAAAGGGAAAACAAGTTGCACAAAAATTTGTTGAAATGTTGGTTTTATCAGACAAAGATTCATTATTTGGGACACATTATTTCTGGAGAAGGTATCGTTGTGGATCCAACAAAGGTAGAGGCTATTATGGAATGTCCAGTACCGATGAACTTGCAAGAAGTACATAGTATTATGGGATTGGAAGGTTAATATCGATGTTTCATTGAAAGTTTTTCAAAAATAGAAAATCCAATTATGGAATTGCAGAAAAAAAGAATAAGAAATTTGTATGGTCAGAGAAATGCGCAGAAGCATTTCAGAAGCTTAAGGAGTTATTAACGACAACACTAATATTGGAGATTCTAGATATGGACAAAGAATTATTGGTATGCACGGACGCATCCAAGGAAGGTTTATGTGGAGTATTAATGTATGATGGTCAAGTGATCACATACATTTAAAGGAAACTAAAAAGGAATGAAGAGAATTATGCAACCCATGATTTGGAATTACTAGCGATTGTTTATGCCTTGAGAGTTTGGAGACATTATCTAATTGGATGAAAAGTCCAGTTGAAAATTGATCATAGTGGATTGCAGCACATTTTTACTCTGAGTGACTTGAACGTGCAATAAAGGCATTGGTCAGAACTGTTAATTCAATACGATTTTGAGATACATTAAGGAAACCGTTAAAAGAGTAGCATATGAGTTGATTCAGAGACCTCGCATTTTCTCAATAATACCCCTAAAGATGAATCTTAGAGAAAATATCTTAGCATTACAGATTGATGATGAATTGTACAAGGACATGAAAGAGAATATCAGACAAGATACCATAAGGATACCAAGGTATGAGGGTTATTCTTTGGAAAACAATGGACTACTAAGATATAATGGAAGAATTTATGTACCACTAAATGATGAATTGATAACATTAATTTTAAATGAAGCTCATCGAGAAGTATATATGGATCAACCTAGACTCATGAAGATGAAGGAATACCTTAAACCTTTATTCTTTTGGAAGGGAATGAAGACTGATATAGTTAATTATGTGGCAATATGTCTTGAATGTAAGCTAGTGAAGGTTGAACATAGACATCCAGTGGGATTGTTACAACCACATGTGATTCCTGAATTGAAATGGGAAGTCGTATCGATGGAATTTATTTTTGAATTTCCACTAACAGCAAGGAGACATGATTCTATTTTTGTAGTCGTTGACACTTTGACAAAAATTGCACATTTTATTCCCCTTTGTACGACGTATTAAACGCCAGATATAGCTAGAATTTGGGTTAACGAAATTGTGATATTACATAGTGTACCAACAAAGATAATATCCGATCGAGGATCGATATTCATTGGATGATTTTGGATTAGCTTCTAAGAGGCCTTGGGAATGCAATTGAATTTTAGTATAGCATATCATCCCCAAACAAATGGATAAACTGAAAGAAAAATCAAATTCTAAAGGATATGCTTCAAATGCATGTGATGGATCAACATAAACGTTGGGAAGAATTTTTACCATTGGTAGAGTTTGTGTACAATAACAGTTATCAGAGTACGATAAAGATGGCACCTTTTGAGTTTCTATACAGACGACAATGTAGGAAACCTTTGAGTTGGGATCGACTAGAGGATAGGGTCCTGGTGGGACTAGAAGTGATCCAAGAAATGGAAGGTCAAATTAAATCCACAAGACAAAGGATTAAAGAAGTGAAAGACCGAAAAAAGAGTTATGCAGACACGTATCATATAGACCACAGTTATGAGGTAGGTGATAAAGTGTTTTTGTGGGTGAAGCCGCATAAGAGCTCATTTAAGTTTGGAAAGAGTGATAAACTCTCTCCAAGGTTTGTTGGACCATTCAAAGTTGTAGAAAAGAAAGGACCCGTGGCTTACCAACTAGCCTTACCTGGTTCTTTGAGGCATATGCATGATGTGTTTCATGTTTCATTTTTACGTCATTATATTTCAGATCCATCATATGTTATTAACATGATTTCATTGCAGGTATCGGATGAGGGTGCTCTCATAGCAGAGTTGATCCGCATACTGGACCATCACACTCGACAACTAAGGCATTGAATACTTGATTAGGTCAAGGTCCAGTGGGACAGTTATATTCCACATTATGTGACTTGGGAGGATGCATATGAGATGCGTCAACAGTTTCCTTATTTATTTTGATAGTTTGATATATAGATTAATCTCAGCTATATTTATTTCTTTCATTGTTATATTGTATAAACTTTGGGATGAAGTTTAAAACAAGAGGGGGTGTATGTAACATCCAGTTTTAATGATTACAATTCATACATTGACTTATTCTTTGAGGACACTTGCGAGAAAGTGATTTGGTTTAAAACATGGTACATTATGATTATTAATTTGGTTTATATGTTTATGTTATGATTTATAATTGAAAATTATATATTATTTATATTGATGTATAGCATTGATAGGTATTATGATGGTGTTTCCTGAGTGTGCTAGAAAAGTGACAGGATTAAGATGTTGATGACATAGATAGACTTCCTTGGACTCTAGATTGAGTCAGGGAGTGGATCATTTACTTTGGTTATGAATACTTGATTATTACACATATGTTATATAATGATTTCAGTTATGGATTTCCTA
>SNQJ01S0007593.1:150426-179338 GCA_010110895.2 Picea sitchensis
GCTAGGAATTTAAAAATATATTGAAAAGATTAAAAACCACATTTATCTTTTGGGTGCAAAAATAAAAATAACAAGAGAGAATTAAATAATAGAATAAAAGAGACTAGAAATTAAGGAGTAAATTAAGGAGTAATTTAAGGAGTAAATTAAGGAGTAATTTAAGGAGTGATTAAGGAGTAATTTAAGGAGTAATTTAAGGGGTGATTAAGGAGTAATTTAAGGAGTGATTTTTTAGGAAGTGGGGGAATTGAGTCTTTTAAATATTAAAAAGAAATTAATTTTGGAGAACCATAGGGATGAGTGACACTTGGACGGCGGAGAACATTTAGAGGGTTGTCATTAAAAATTAATTAATTAATGATTTAGGAATTAGGTCAGTCTCAAAATTCTATAAAAGGAGGGGAAAGGAAGGAAGAAAGGGGGAAAAACTGTTAGCGTAACGTCACGCTGCCGAATTGTGGCTTGACGGGTTACTTGTGTGGAGTTGGGTTTATCTCAGCTGTGTTGGAGTGGTAGCTCAGCCGTGGAGGCGAGCTGAGACGCTAGTATATCTCTGGTTCTTGTGTGGCCCCTTTGCGGCTCGGGGGGCTAAGGGGGAAGTAGAGTACCCCTAGCGTTTGGCTGGGAGGTACCGGTGAGCCTTCTACGGTCGGTGAGCGGGAGCGGCAAGGAAGTCGGACGCGGCATCGGAGCGAGGGACGTCTTCCGAAGAAAGCGAGAGGCAACGGTATGAAATTTTATTTCTGGTAGAGTAAACTGTCTAGTCTTTTTCTATGCGGTTATGATGTAGTATTTTAAGATGTTGCTTCAGTTATGTTGGTTCGTTTAGTATGCTATAGCGATAGTGTTCTGGAATTCTTTTGCTGGGGAAGATGTTCTGATTTAACCGTCATTTGTATGCCAAAGGTTTGTCTGTATTCGTTTCCTTCATGGCTGAAATTCGTTCTTTCATTTCGTTTGCATTTCGTTGGCATTTGTTGGGCATTGCGTTGATTATAGCTGCTTTCAGTTTTGTCTTTCGTTTGATTTTTGCGTGCACCTTCCCTTGTTGGGCGTTTGGGGAAATTTTGAGCCTGTGTGTTGAGAATGCTTGTATGAAGCCTGCGTTTTTGTAATTTACACTGCGAAAATGAAATCGGAAATGAGCCTGGGTGTTGAGTTTGGATTGCATGAAGTCTTAGTTTTTGGTATCTTCCACTACAAGATTGAAATTGAGACTGCGTAGAGAATGATGGTTCAGCTTTCGTTATTGGCATTTGGCACTTGCTTTTGGGCGTTGATTTTGCCTCTGTCATTCGGGCGAATGGCACTATTGTTGGGCGTTTTGGTTGCCATTGATTTAGGCGTTTTGGTTGCCATTGATTTAGGCGTTTTGGCTACTGTAGTTTAGGCGTGTTCCACTGTCATCATTATGCGTTTGCATTGATTTTTGGCGTTTGCCACCACTACCTGTGCGTTTGCAAACCGTTAGTGGGCGTTTTTCCACTGTAGACCTGGGCGTATTGTTACGGGTTACTGGGCATTGAGGACAGTCTGCGTATTAAGGGCTAAGTCCATCGTTCAGAGAATTGCACAAACCCTAGGGCCAGTGTCTTTCGTTATGTTGTAGAATTCAGAGAGTTTGCAGAAGGATTGTACTGTTATAGTTTTTCATATTGCCCTGTAAATTGCAGATTATATTGTCTGATAGCAGCAAGAAACCAGAGAAATTGGCATATCATCTTTGCTTTTATACCTTAAAATCAGTACTTCTAGAGGCGGTTTGATCCATTTGATCTAAGTTTTGTTCTGTTCTGTGTATTGTAATGGATTACTCAATTTGTCTCTAACGTAGCTTTGTTTTCCTTTTAAATACTATCTTTAGGTTTCACAATCTTATCATTATGATTTTAAATTGGATATGAACACTAAGGATGTTTTAGTGGTTTGCGTTTTTAAAATCTTCATTAATATTTTAGCTAGCTGGGATGAAGTTATTAAATTAGTGATTGTTGTTTTAGGTATATCTTGGGTTATTCTATAATGGGTTTATAAATAGTGAAAAAAAAATCTAACATTAATGGTTTTAAATTTTTAAGGTAATGCCTCATAGCGAGAGGTTAACGCGGAGATAAAATGCATTACTAAAACTCAATTTCAGTATTGTGATTGGACAGATTGTAGTAACGTGACTGGTGTGACCTTCAATGGCATTTATGATATGCATTATAGAATGGTTTAAATCGCAATATTTAGGTTATTAATTTGACAGGGAAATATTGTCAATCACGATATTAATGATGACGGTTAAATCTCAATATTAATATTTGTAAATTTGAACGTTAGTGATAATGTTAAAATAGCAATGTTATTATTTATTAAATCAAATTGCCATTGATGATGTTAAATCGCTTAGTTATATTTGGATGGTCATATCTAAGGTTAGGTAGTTCTATTTTTAAAATGTTATATTAAGTAAATCTTTAAACTTATATTTCATCGAATTATTCACATCCTGGTAAAAAGATTTTAAAAAGTGCTTGAATGCTTAATGATCCTTTCCTTTTTATATATACATATATATGTATAGATATATATATTTTATCACTGCACAATCTAATCATAACATGTGTATTCAAGTGTTGACTCACTTCTTTCCTCTTGTATTAAAATCAACTAAGTCATCAATTGCAATTTCATTACTAATACCTGGTCTAATTCCAATGATAAATGCATGGAAAACAATCTAGTTAGTATAATCCTTATTCTTATTGTTTTCTCTTGTAGCTTTGTAAACATTTGGCCAAATGGTATTTTTCTAGAGGTTTACATAATCAATTAAAAATTTAAGTCATTTTCTGTTAGCTTGATGGGTAATTGAGAATATGAAGATGAGGATATGGTTTTATTGTTAATGATATCAAAGGTTGTGATAGCAAGGTGTAAAGGTATCGTTTAGGTGATGTGGTCACGGTAACACGTAAGGGATTGTCTTGAATAATGGTTCATAATTTTGTAATTATAATAGGTTGTTGAATATGTAATTGTATTGTTCTTGCCTATCAATAAATTGAAATGTTAGAGTGGATATCAGCTGGAATGAACGATCATTGTCTTTATTGCGATGTTATGGTAATTAAAAATGTAATGACATGGTCATCTTCTTATGTTCTTCCTGGATTGTGTTGTATTCGTCGTCGGGTGGCGACGCAGAGTCGAGTGGGTTGTTGTTGTTTCCTTGTACACACGCACCCATACACCTTTAAAAACAAAAAAAATAAAAATAAAAATTTTGCACCTATTATTGGAGTGGTTGTCGAAACGAGGAGGTTCGTTTCAGTTATTGTCCTTCCCAATTTCTCCTTGCTTCTCCCTATTAATGTTATTCTTCACTACGACCCTCTTTTTTAATGGGATTCCATTAGAATTCCAAGCATCACAATCATTTGTTTCCACTTCCAATTTTTCCAAAAAGACAAAATAAAATAAAAATGGATTTGCTTATAAAATTTTCAAAAGGGAAAGAAACTAAGTGATTATTACAAAGTTTGGAGAGGATCCAATTAGTATCATTTATTCTTATATCATGGTAGCATAACCTCATATCTATCTTCAAAAATAAAATTTTCTCCTCTAAGGTGATCAAATAGGTCATCAATTCTTGGTAGAGGCTATTTATTTCTCACAATGAATTTCTTTAGTTGTCTAAAATCAATGCACAACCCCAAATTCCCCTCTTTCTGATTTGCAAACAGTATTTTTTCTCCCCAACAAGAGACACTTGGATGTATATACCCTTTCTTAAATAATTCGTCTAATTGCACTTTTATCTCCTTCAATTCAGGTGTACTCATTATGTACGGAGAAACTCCAAGAATGAAATTGATAGAGAAATCAATATCTCTTTTCGGTTGTAAGCCTAGTATCTCCCCAAATACATTACCATACTCCTATAGGACTAGAAATTCCTCAATATTTAGGCTTATACAATTTCCTATCTCTTCCACATGAGTTGTATGCAACTGACACCCTTTCCTAAAGCATCTCTTCAGTTGTAAGGATGAAATATTCTTTATAGAAATATATCTGGGAATTCCTTTTACTATCCTCTATTTTCCCTCTCATCAAGAAAAGTGAAAGTATTACTATGCAAATCTAAGACAACATGATATGAATTTTGCCAATGCATTCCAATAATAACATCATATGAAGCAAGAAGTGTTA
Source organism: Picea sitchensis (assembly GCA_010110895.2). Lineage (NCBI taxonomy): Eukaryota > Viridiplantae > Streptophyta > Pinopsida > Pinales > Pinaceae > Picea > Picea sitchensis. The sequence continues at coordinate 154,630 of SNQJ01S0007593.1, forward strand.
TGTTTAGGTATACAACAGTGCTAACACCATCCATACCTAAGGGGCGACCTTTGACAATTTCAATAATTTTTATTTTTTTTTCTAATAGTCAATTGAACCAACCATGATTTATCATGCTTACTTCTTTTCAAATGAAATATTCAAAAAAAATCAAGGGAAATGTAACTATGACTTTGTAATGTACCCATTACCCTCTATAACCCTTGAGGATATGGGGTACCTCTTGAAACCACAATTTTCCTTCATCTTCTTACTCTAATACCACTTTTTAACCTACCCAAAACCATATGTCCATGATTCAGGATAATAGTTATTTCTTGAAACCACAAATTTTCCTTCAGCTTCATTCTCTGATACCATTTTGTAACTTCATGACCATTTAATTAGGATGAAATCCATGTTCTATATCCTTGATACCATAATTCCTCGTTTTCCTATTAGGAAATGATTAATGCATGCAACATGAAAATAAAAGCACATGAAAACAAAATTAAATCATTTGTAATTATAAATCCATAGTTATGCATGGAAATAGAACAACATTCATTTTATAGATTAAAAACATTAAATCAGCATAATAATCAATGAACCATAAGACTTATCTTTTTGGTAATAAAACACCAACTCATTGAAGAACAAGGATATTACACCCAACCATAGGCTCTCTATTTCCCATAATCCTTCTAAAGTAGGGCCACCCGTAAGATAAGGCTATGATTCCAAAAGGATGAAGTCACCCATGGCTATCTCTAATCATATCACACAACCTAATTTCCCATAAATTCACAATTTGTAAACTCATACAAATATCCCAATCCACCAGCTCTCTTTCCCCATTATCTTGAACAAACCAAGGATTTGGATCCCCTTCTCTGCCACATATTCCCTCGGGCTATCCCACTTCCCTCTAGGGCTCTAGCATAAACCAACTAGGAAATCTATCAGCTGGGGATTAGAGGGGATCTTAGTTCTAATGGATTTTTATAAATGGTAGCAATTTCCCTTTTCACATAATTCACTGTATACATTCCCCATAACTCTATTATGTCCATTCTATGGTATATTATATTCAGATACAAATTCCCCCATTGAATGAACATGAAAAGTTCCTTGCATGCCCAAAATTTATAGAATATATTTTTCATGATTATGATGAGCCATGTGTCTTCAAAGGAAACCCACATATCTCTCTTGGAAACTAATCCCAAGGACATAGGAACACATAAAGTAAAATACTTAGGATGAGGAATAAAATAACATTTTTTTTTCCCCTAAGCCCCCTTTATTTCCTCTCTTGCAGAATCATAACCCTATATTTTTGTTTCCTTCTCCCTCTACAAGGTGTTGTGACAGGGATGAAGGATAAACACATGAAGATTCATCGGGATTGGCACCCATGTGACTCATATCTGACAAATTATTAGGACTAAGAAGTAAAACCATGCACACACATACTGAACTCATACATGATAGACACATATTGGATCAAAATTGTCGCATATATATTACTAGAATCATTCCATAATAATAGAGGTACACATTATGCAGAACATATACATATGACAACTATAGAACTTCATATCGTCTCTATATAAATATTTAGAATTACAACACAATGTGCAATGTACCTTTTCTCAAAACTCAGACATATAATAGATAGAGAAGTGTATTCAAAATAATTACAATATTACAACAGGCTTAGGGCAAGCTCAACACTAAGGAATCAAGGAATCTCTTCTCATCAAAATATAGCTAGCCTCATTTATGATATCACTCCTTCCTTTTATAGCTTTCTATGCTCAAGAGAATTGTCTCTTTTTTCTTTGATCCACTTGCTCAAATGAAAAAACCGCCTCACATGCTTCTGGTACCTTCCTGCAATCCATGTAACCTTTAAGAATATGGGAAATCTTTATTTCCCCTCCAGATCATATTTTTTCAACTCCACGATCCCTTCTGTTGCTGGAAGTAATCATTCGAGAGGATTTCCTGATGATTATTTTCTTGATTCTGGTAAGTGTCTTCTTGATTTCGTGTGTGCATAAAAACCAGGACCGACATGTTTTCAAAAATATTTAAGTCCCATTTTTCACTGTCAAAACTCAATCTAGTGCACACTCTTTGTCATTCTTCATGCATTTCCTTATGCATGCATAAAAATATGAAATGAGTGCACACAACTTCATTTTTCCATGCACACAAAAATAAAACAAAAACTTTGGGTGCCAATTGGCCCCCACCACTATTATTTGGATCTCCCTTGAGCCAACTGCTACAAGTTATGAAGGTGGACAATTTAAGTAAGAGAAAATCATCATTCTGCAAAACATGTTGTGCTTATGGTCGAGCATGAGTAAGAGAAAATAATCTATTTAGGTTTTAATTGCAACTTGACTCAGGTCCTAGAATGCATTAAGCAGGTCACATGGTAACGGATGGAATTGGATTTCATGCGACCATATGCTTTCCCCAGAACCTTCACCAGTGTCTTTGGAGGGGAATAAGGAATCTATTTAAATCCCACCAGTAAACACCGACCACTAAATAGAATTGAGGCTCCATCAAGAGATAGTATCACTCTCTGTTTTTTTTTTTTGTTATGGAAGGACCATACCAAGCAAGCATCCTTGGCCATTCTACCATTGGAGGGTTGGGGATCCATGACAAGGTGTGAGAGTAGAGAACCTGACGACTAAACTGGATAAATTTCTTTGGCACAAGCTCTTTTTTGAAGGAGGGGCATTCATGAAGATAGATGTTTCGAGGGGTCCAAGAAAATGAGATGGTAGGGCCTCTTCCTATCAGAAAATGGGATGATGCATGGTAGTTTTTCAAACAACTTAGGGCTAAGAGAGTTGGTGAAAAATTGTGAGTACAAAACACAGTTCAAGGAACTGCGGTGTACTGATCAGATACTTGCTATGAAAGAAGGAGTAAGTGTTGTGCATATCTTTTCATTGATGTCAAATAAGTAATGTACATGCCCCGTAGAAAGTATGGAACAAAGTATGGTGCACAGACAGAGGGATTCATGAAAGGATGAAAAAAAAAGTATGTAGAAGGATCAAAGGATGAAATGCTCAATGGCACAAAGAATGGTCAATAGCGTAGAAGAAAAATTGTAGGGTGCATTGAACTAGTGCGACGAATGGTGCAGTGGAGTGTATGATGAAACTAATGCAGCAGAATGGATTGAAATGGATCTTATGGAATATTTCACAAAATAAAATCTGTAGGGCACCCTGATCCATTGTGACACAGTGGAGTGTGACTAAACAAATCCCGTGTGAAAATTGACGGACTGGAACGCGAAGGGATGACCATACTGGCTTGGTGAAGGGCACTGGAGGGGATGTGTGAAAGGATGAAGACATGTAACTTGAGCATTGGGCTCTTATTCTATTTGTGTAGTAGGTTGTCTATATACCAGAATGTGAGTTGTTGTGTCATGCTCTAATAAGACCAAGTTTTTTTTGTTGGAGATGAGTTGGAGCTCATTCATAGGAAGATTTGGTCTATTTCATTTAGTCAAAGAATATCCAGTTGTAACTAGATCTTGATCTGGTCAAGATTTTTCCACAATATAATCGTCACATATCCACATACATTATTTATATAGAAGTATAACTAACATGACCTTTATCTAGTCAAGAGTGGTCCATAATGTAAATGTCATAAGTCTACATACTTTAGTTAGACAAAAGTGTAACTGACAGGACTTTGATCTAGTCAAAATATGTCAACAATGTAATTGGTATGGGGAACTAAGGAAAAATCATTATAAATAAGGATGTACTCTGTTTGATTCAAGTGTGGATAAAAAGAGAATGAAAAGGACCTGTAATTGTTCAATGAAACTGAACTGGAGATATAACAAATTAATTTTAAGGTCCAATTATGTAAGAACATTATTTAAAACTGAATTCAGGGTAGAAAGGTGGTGCTAGGGTGAGTTGAATCTCACTAAGGATTGGTGTCCTCATTATCTGCGACAGGTTGGTGCCTGAGAGGATTGGTGTCCTTATTATCTATGATAGTTTGGTTCCTAAGAGGATTGGTATCCTCATTATCTATGACAGGTGGGTTCTTGTCAAGATGAATAATTGTAAATTGTAAGTTGGTGCTTGCATAAGAACATAAAGAAAAATGTTTTGTGGTTTTCTTCCGCATTGGGATTCCATGTAAAAATTGTGGTGTAATGTGTTTTCTGTGTTGCATTTTATGTTCTACATATATTGTTGATTAAGTAAGCATTTCTAAATAACTTTAATTTGTTGAAAGGAAATAAAATTCAAAAATATGATGCAATATTGATTCAACCATCCCCTCTCAGTATTTTTGTAAGTTATAACAACTGGTATCAAAGCGCAGGTTCCTTAAGTAACAACCTAACAGCTGGAAGAAAGATCACACAAAAAATATGGAAAGTCAAGATTCCTTTTCTTCTTCAATGAGAACTCCTCTATTCAATGGAACAAACTTTTCATTTTGGAAAACCATAATGAAGACATACTTTATGTCTCTTGGTATGGAATTATGGCATATTTTAGTAGATGGTTATAAAATTCCAACTACCCTTCCAACTGATGAAGTTGGTAAGAAAAAATACTATAGTAATGCAAGACCTATGAATTATATCCAATGTGGCCTTGTAGAAACAGAATTTTTCAAAGTGATGCAATTGGAATCTGCAAAGGAAATATGGTACAAGCTAGTAAACAACTATGAAGGAGACAAGAAAGTAAAGTTGGCCAAAATTCAAGCTCACAAAATGCAATTTGAAAGTCTAAGGATGAGTGAAAATGAAATTGTTGCAAGTTTCTTTCTCATAGTATATGACACTGTAAACACTATGAAAGGGATAGGTGACAAGATTGAAGAAGCTATAGTAGTTCAGAAGGTAGTGAGATGTCTTCCCTCAAGACTTGGTGTAAAGGTTTCTGCTATAAAATAAATGCATGAAATAGATAAGCTGACTATGGACAAGCTCCCTGGAATTCTAATTTATTATGAGATGAGCATTAGGAAAGAACAACCAAATATAAAGGACGTAGTCTTCAAGGCATCGGTCAAATCATCAACATCTCATGATCATGATTATATGAATAAGTAATATTTGGATCATCCCAACTATGCAAACAAATATGAAGAAAGGAAGCAACAGGTGCCTGAATCTTGTCAAGCTTCCAAACAAAGAATGATTCATACAAGTAAGTTTTTCATTCCAAGGAATCCAAATTTTTTCAAGGATATTGTTTCTCTTGTGGAAACTTTGGACATAATGTTGTGAGTTGCATAACTTTTAGACATANATTAGGAAAGAACAACCAAATATAAAGGACGTAGTCTTCAAGGCATCGGTCAAATCATCAACATCTCAAGATCATGATTATATGAATAAGTAAGATTTGGATCATCCCAACTATGCAAACAAATATGAAGAAAGGAAGCAACAGGTGCTTGAATCTTATCAAGCTTCCAGACAAAGAATGATTCATACAAGTAAGTTTTTCATTCCAAGGAATCCAAATTTTTTCATGGATATTGTTTCTCTTGTGGAAACTTTGGACATAATGTTGTGAGTTGCATAACTTTTAGACATAACAGAAATGTAGGAATGAGATTCACTAAAACTCGAATGGATATGTATCAAAATGTCTTCTCTCCTCTACTAAATGACCTTGAATTCCAAATATGAAATAATTTTGGACACAAGGAAAGTGAATGCAGAAGCAAGATGCTTCCTATCAGACAAGAAGATTTTACCAAGTTTTGGTGGAAGAAAAATAAAAACAAAAAAAATTGTGGACTATCTCTGTATGCCAAAAACCACGAAAATCAATGGTATATTGATAGTGGATGATCCAAGAACATGACAGGAGACAAGAGTAATTTTGAATTCCTAACTGAAGAAAAAGCTGGTAATGTTACTTTTGGAAACAATTCTCCAACTGGAATTAGAGGAAAATGAATTGTTGTACTAGATGAATATAAGAAGGGAAAGACCAAAGCACAAAATGTATTGTATGTAGATGGTATGAAACATAACTTGTTGAGTCTAAGTCAAATGTGTGACCAGGGAAGACTGTTGTAAAACAAGTCAGAACTTTAGGGAATGTGTATATTCTAGAAGAAGACAAAGAAAATGTTACATTGGTAAAACTAATGAGAGTTGGATTTGGAAAAAAATACTATGTCATCTTAGCTTTAATCATCTTATTAAGCTAGGAAGAAAATATGTTGTGAGAGATGTGCCCAAAATTTCCAAACCTGAGAATATTGTTTGTAAGTGATGTCAGTTTGGAAAGTAGTAAAGAGTTCAATTCAGCGCAAGAGAACACTCCACCACTCAACCTCTTGAGATGATTCATATAGATATGTGTGGCCCTACTATCACACAATAACCTCTAGGTGAAAGATATTTTATTTTGTTAATTGATTACTATACCAGAATGACTTTGCTTGAGTTGTTGAAGCATAAATTTGAGGCTTTTGAAAAATTTAAAATATTCAAGGCACATGTAGAAAACGAAATGTATTTAAAAATAAAGTGCCTAATATCATACATAGGAGGATAATTCACTTATGATGAGTTCAACAGTTATTTTTAAAAGCATGGGATCAAGAGATAGTTTGCTATTTATAGAACCCCTCAACAGAATGGAGTAGTAGAAAGGATGAACATAGTAGTTCAAGAAATGGCCAGTGCCATGCTTGATGAATCATAAGTACCTAAAACATGTTTGGGAGAAGTTTTTCAAACTTCTATAAACATTCTCAGTAAAGAGAACATAAGAGTAAACAATGATAAAACCGCTTATGATCTATGTCATGGAAGACCAACATCAATAAAGCACTTCAAAAATTTTGGAAGCAAGTGCTACATTAAAACAAATGAAGATAACTTAGGTAAGTTTGAATATAGAGACAATGAAGGTATCCTATTAGGATACTCCTCCAAACATAAAGGATACAAGTGCTACAACAAAAGGCTCCATAAGATAATTGAGAGAATAGATGTAAAGTTATATGAGGGACCACTTCATTCAGTGAGAAATCAACACCCTGATGATCGATATGATGAACCAATTAGAAATGAGTTACAAGATTATGGAATGGATGAGAAACAGGAACAACGGGATTCAGAAGGACAGTATAGAATGTAAACATCACAGCCAATGACCCCATACAGGAATGTTTAAAAACATCATCCAGAGAACCAAATTCTTGGAAACAAGGAAGCAGGTGTACAAACTAGAAGAAAACTAATAGATACATCTAGTTATGTAAGCTTTGCACTGTTATTTGTGAGTGAACCACAAAATTTTATGCAAGCAAGTCAAGGTGACCATTGGGTGAAAGTCATGAATTAAGAACTAGACCAAATAGAGAAAAAAAAGACTTGGGATCTTGTCCCAAGACCAAATGACAAGAATGTAATTGGAACTAAATGGTTATACAGAAACAGTTTGAAAGAAGATTGACAAATAGTCATAAATAAGGCCAAATTGGTATGCAACAGGTATGCTCAAGTAGGAGTGGAATTTGAAGAAAATGTGGTTGATGTTGAAAGAATTGAATCTATTAGGATGTTTTTTGGCTTTTGCATGCTACAAAAAAGTCAAAGTCTACCAGTTGGATATTAAATCATCATTTTTTAATGGTGATCTTTAGGAAGAAGTTTATGTGGAGCAACTAGAAAGTTTTCTACTAAATGACAAAGAGGATTATGACTGTTGATTAAAGAAATCTCTGTATGTGCTAAAATAGGCTCCAAGAGAATGGTATTACAGACTTGACAATTATTTTCACCAGCAAGTTTTTAAAAAAGGAACAATTGATAGCAACTTATATATCAAAGCTGGAGGTAATGATCTATTAATTATTGTAGTGTATGTTGATGATATTATTTTTGGAAGTAACATTGAATTAATGAGCAAGATGTTTACACCTACAATGAAACAAGAGCTAGAGATGTCCATGTTACAATAAATTTCCTTCTTTATTGGCTTACAGATTCATCAGTCCGAAAAAGGAATTTTCATTTCTCAAAGAAAATATCTCAAGGAAATCTTGAAGAAGTTTGGCATGGAAAACTATGCACTAGTAAGCACTCCCATGACTACCAGTTGTAAACTTAGCAAGGATGAATATGCTTCATAAATATATCAAACCATGTACAATTATATGATAGGCAGTTTAATATATCTCATAGCTTCAAGGCCGGACATCATACAAGCGGTAGGTTGGTAGGCGGGTTTCAAGCCAATCCCAAGGAAACTCATGTTATTGCCACTAAAATAATTTTTAGATATTTGCAAGGCACTGTTGATTATGTCTTGTGATATCCAAAAGACACAAACCTCATTCTCACATTTTATACAAATGCATACTTTGTGGGAAAAAATAATGATAGAAAAAGCACTAGTGGAGGTGCATTCTTCCTTGACAATTTTTTGGTTTCTTGACTCAACAAAAAACAAACCTCCATATCTCTCTCTATAGTTGAAGCCAAATATATAGCAGCAACATCATGTTGTACTCAAGTGTTTTGGATTAAAAAAAATCTCAAGGATATCCAAGTTCCTTGTCATTAACCTGTCTCCATCATGTGTGACAATACAAGTGTTATTATTCTCTCGAAAAATCATGTTCAACACTCTAATACTAAGCATATACCAATCAAATATCATTTTCTCAGAGAACAGGTTCAAGATCATGTGGTCAAATTAGAGTATTTTCCTTCCAAAGAGAAAATTGTAGATATTTTTACTAATCCATTACCTAGAGAACCCTTTGAGTATCTCATATAGAATATGGAGGTGATCTCATCTTCCCTGATTCAACAAAGAACATAGTTCACTACGTAGAAACATGCCCCATTTGTTGCAGTACCAAGGAGAATTTTTTTTTTTGGAGATGCGATCAGATGAATTTTTCTATGGCTCTCGATGGTATTATGTTTAAGGATGGTTCTCTGCACTTAAAGAGGCATGGACAAGAGAATATTTCAAGTCCTTATTTTTCATTGTTGTCAAAGGGGGAGAATATCATAAAGGTTATTGATCTATAAGTTGTGCACATTGAAAGGGGGGAATATTGTTTGATATGGTAGTTGTGCACATTGAAAAGGAGGATCATCTTGTTTGATCTGGAAGTTGTGCACATTGAAATGGAGAGCATCTTGCAGTTGCGCACATCAAAATGGAATATCTTAGCATAAAAGGCCACTTTTTTGGCAGTCGCCTTTTACAACAGAGAAGAAGGCTCTATTGGTTTCCATCAATGAAAAAGGGGGATTTTATTGCACATATATTGTCATTGATGTCAAAGAAGTAATGTACATTGCGCCTAGAAAGTATGGTTCATATACAAAGGAATTCATGGAAGGATAAAAAAAAGTGCATAGAAGGATTGAAGGATGAAAGGATCAATAGTGCAGAGAAGGGTCAATGGTGTAGAAGAAAATTAGTAGGGTGCTTTGAACCAATACGATGAATGGTGTAGTGGAGTGTACTGATATCAAACTAATGTGATGGAATGGACTGTGACATATTGTGTGGAAGATTGTGCAAAATAAAATATGCATGGCACCTCGAACCAGTGCGACGACTAGCACTTTGGATTGTGACTAAACGAAGCTCGTGTGACAAGAAACATAGTCAAACGTGGTGGGATGAACATAGTGGTTCAGTGAAGCGCACTAGAGGGGAAGTGTGACAGGATGAAGACTTGTTACTTGAGCCTTGGGATCTTATTCTATCTATGGACTAGGTTCACTATAGACCAAAATGTGACTCGTTGTGTTATGCTCTGATACGACCAAGTTTTTTTGTTGGATATGAGTTGGAGCTCATTCATAGGAATATTTGGTACATATGATTTAGTCAAAGAATGTCTATTTATAACTAGATCTTGATCTGGTCAAGATTTGTCCACAATATAATTGGCACACATCAACATGATTTATTTATACTGAAGTGTAACTAAAAGGACCTTAATCTAGTCAAGATTGGTCCACAATGTAATTTTCATGCATCTACATACTTTATTTAGACAAAACTGTAATTGAGAGGACTTTGATCTCGTCAAAATATTTCCACAATGTAACTCTTATGCATCCAAATACAATAAGGGGAACTTAGGAAAAAAAATATAAATAAGGATGTGCTCTGTTCGATTCAGGTGTGGATAAAAAGAGAAGAAAAAGGACCTACAACTTTTCAACGAAACTAAACTAGAGATATAACAAATTAATTTTTAGGTCCAATTCTGCAATAACATTATTTAAAATTGAATTTAGGGTGGAAGGGTCATGATAGGGTGAGTTGAAGCTCACTGAGGATTTATTTCCTCATTATCTACGACAGGTTGGTGCCTAAGAGGATTGGTGTCTTCATTATCTGCAATAGGTTGGTGCCTGATAGGATTAGTGTCCAAATTATCTTTGACAAGTTGGTTCCTAAGAGGATTGGTGTCCTCATTTGTGACAGGTGGGTTCCTTTCAAGATGAATGATTGTAAATTCTAATTTGGTGCTTGCAAAAGAACATAAAGAAACATGTTCTATGGTTTTCTCCCACATTGGATTTCCACGTAAAAATTATGATGTAATGTGTTTTTTGTGTTGTGTTTTGTGTTTTGCATATATCGTTGATTAAGTAAGAATTTATAAATAAATTTAATTTGTTGAAATCAAAGTAAATTGAGAAATCTGATGTAATATTGATTCACCCATCCCCTCTCAATATTGTTGTAATTTATAACAAGAAGGACCTCTACTGACTAGCTAGTGACAGACTGATAATATTCGTGAAAAATGAAATGTAGCCTCTTGAGTTGCTCGAATGAACTGGAAAAAATAGAGTATGGATAGTCTTTTATGCCACACCATGATAGGGGGGAAGATAAAAATGTAAAATAATAAGATAACCTGGAGAAATAGCATTGGTATGACGAAGGAAGTCATAGATGGAGGTGGTAGGGAATGGGTCATGGAGTATTACTCTAGTGAGAGCAATGGTGGGTTGATATATATAGGGGGAGAGGATGGGAAATATGATGAAGGGGATAAAGAAAGATTCAATGGGAGGGGATGGCTTGGAGAACAAGTAGAAAGTGGTGGCGAAATGTGAATCAAAGGGAAGCAGATGAGAGATCGGTTGTACTAGAGATGAGTGTCGGAGAATGTAATGGTATAATTGAATGTGTACTTGTGGTATAATGTGTGAACTGCCCAAATTGGAAAACTTTCCCTTTAAATGGATTGAATGTCAAGGAAAATATTCCATAACTCTTGTGAATTGTCAAACCAGATATGAACCCTCTCTCTATGCCAAAGCATCAACCTAATTTGGAAATCTAAAAAACTGCTCAAACTATCAATATATCGAGTCCACCTACTTGAATGATATAAATGTTGTGTTGTCCAAAAGGTAAGTTATGTCAAATATGAGATATGATACATGTTTTACAACCTACACTAAATATATTCTACCCCTATTGAAAACTTAGACTAGGAGTTTAAACGATGACGGACCCCTATGGACCATAGTAAACCTTCAACCTGCTGCCATTAATGATTCCCTTAAGTGGATAACCTTGTAGGGTTTCCATCTTAGTGACACCTTCTTCACTAATGTAGACTAGTCAAAAAGGAACCAACCAGTGCATGCAGAGCTTGCACAAATGGTGTAAATATTTATTATCATATAATAATACTGAAAATATAGGATGGAAAATTTTATGGCGTATGTTACAATCGTGTCATGCCTTGTGTCTTTATTTTTCAACCACTTGACTAAAATTGACCATCATTTTGTCTTCTTTTAGTTCTGTTAGGTCATCTAACTTGTGCTAGAGATACTGATCATCAATCATTTGGGTGGCTAGGGCAACACGGAGGCTAGAAACAAAAAATTCTAGCGGCATGATCGCTTATTTTCCATAGAAAATTCTGAATGGTTTGCGCTTGGTCATCTCTTTTCATGTTATTTAATAATCCAATAGGATTGTGGGGATGTGGTGATCCCATTCATCACGCTACACATTGCAAAATTTTGTTAGATCATGTTCTAAAATTTTATTAAAATCCTCCATTGTACCATTGGCTTGAGGGTGATAAGGCATGCTCTTTTGGTGATGTATCATGAACTCCTTAGTGATTTGTTCAATGGTTTCATTCACAAAAATTGACCTTGCTCACTCATCCACACCCTTGGACATTTTAATCTGGTGATGATGTTCTAAAAAATAAATCACGTTGTTGTTTATGTTGTACAATCCTTAACTAGTGTTTCTTCGGCCCACCTCGTGAGGTATCTGGTCATGGTAATGATGTAGTGTTCCCCTGTGCAATGCATGGGAGGATTGATGGGCCCAATATAATATATCACTAATTTTTCAAAGGGATTAAGTGTAGTCATAGGGAAGAATAGAATCTCATCTCTGTAACAGGGATTTCCAACATGTTAACATACGTTTCAATGTTTGTGGAAGTATTTAGAGTCTGCAAAGAGAGAGGGCCACCAAATCCCTACATGCAGAACCTTATGTGTAGTATCCTTACTGACATTGTGGCCTCCAACAATATATTCATGTGCCTTGTACAAAATGGAGTATCGTTCATGTTCCAAAGCACACCAATGCAGGATGTCATATGTGCCCAACTTATACAATTTCCTAGAAATCAATTGATAATCGACACTACAGGTCACCATTTTTCAATGTTGTGTGGGATTATACTTAGTGGGAGAATGTTCAATTATGATAAATTCTTATATTTTGGCCAATTAATCAGGAATGGCTTCGACCCGAAAGAGTTGTGCATTGTGAAGTTCATCATTGAAGCTCGTAGTAGCTTCCCTAGTCTGAATCTGCGAAATATGATATGGTCCAACATATTTTTTCCAATATTAAGGATAACATCATAGTCAAATTCTTGGAACAACAACAACCAAATACTTGAGCATGAAATGATCAATGAAGAATTTGAAATCCAACCACAACAAATAGTGGCAAAAATTTTGTAAATCATATACCATGGCCATGTTGATATTATGATAGTTGTGGGAGGTATTAAAGCTCCATGTGTAACCCTATCAAGAACAGAATATTTTGGGAAGCAAGAAGAAACCCTGAAGCATTGAACATAACCCTAGAAGACAAGTCGGCTAAAGAAAATAATTAATATTGAGTTTTTAGCCTCCAGAAAGAGAAGTTGGCCTAGACAGTTAAGGAAGAGCAGTATAAATACAATATGCCAGAGCTCATTTGGATACACACATCTCGCAACTACAAAAATTTAGTGCACAATGCAAAAATTTAGTAAGTGTGCAATTTTGGAGAGTAGTTGCAGTTGTAGCTACTACAACTAGTATTTTTGGTTTTAGGCTTGGAATTTCTCTTGGTTATGGTTTGGAATTTCTTCTTGGTACGTTATCTCTGGAGAGTGGTACGCTACCTTGATTGTCTTTTGGACCTAGGGTTTTCTTCCAAAATTATTCTCTCTATCAAGGTTAAGGTGCTCAGGGGTGGCTTCAGCCTATGTTTGGGTGACAATATTTCTATATTGTTTATGGTTAAACAAACACACCTATTATTTATAAAATGTTATGGGCCCACACTATCTTCAAACAGTCTAACCGTTGGAAGATAGATTAGGAGGATTTTCTCAGTTATAGTCGCAATTGCAGTCAAAGATTTTGTTGCAGCAACGAAACCCTAACCTTCTTGTTAAGGCACCTTAAGTGAATATCTTGACCTAATTCCTAGATATCCTAGTGCACCCTAGCCTAACGCACCTCCTGGTACCCTCAGCAAGCTAAGATGTCAAGTTTGAGTTTTTGGTCAAAGTCAAAGGTTGACCAAGTCAAAGCAGTCATGACTTACTCTATGAAGTTAGAAAAAAATTCAAAGCGGTCTTCTAACTTTAGAGGATGGAAGAGAAGGATTGATCTCATCCTTGCCAAAGATAAATTATTGGATATCATGAAAGGAAATATTGTGGAACCACAGTTTGAATAAGGATAATAGAAGGAACCTCATAATGTTGCAGTTACAGAGAAGTTAAAGAACAATGGAATCAATGCCATGAGTATCATAGTGGACTCTATAAAATACCACTTGATACCCTACATCTTTCATCTTGACTCATCTAAGAAGATGTATGATGCCCTAACTAACCTCTTCTCAGTCAGAAACATTGGACAAGTAATGAGTCTGAAGAATGAGCTCCATGACATGAAAATGAATGATGATGAAAACATAACATCACACGTGGTAAGAATATATCAGTTAAGAGATCAAGTACAAGCTATTCAAGAAATCATTTCAGAAAAGGAACTGGTAAATATAGTACTCAATGGCCTTCACAAGGCATGGGATGCATTTTCCGCAAGAATGAACTCAAGAAAGGAGTATCCCGCATTTGAAGAAATTTGGACTTGTTGTGCACAAGAAGAATCAAGTATTAGTGCAAAAGATAAATTCCAAAGGAAATATTATGATCAAACCTCACAACAAAGTTCAATAAATTCAGGAATAAGATGAAGTTTGACTCAAGGAAGAAACCAAATCAAGAAAAGGATATATCAAAAATAAAATGCTTCAACTGTCAAAAATATGAATCATTGTCTTGATTTAAAGAAAAGGAAGGAAACACATGAAGCAACTATTGCCGAAGAAAAGGAACCCTCAAAGAAAGTCAAACAAGATGAAGCAAGATTCCTTCTTCTAAGTCAAGGTAACAATATTCTTCAAAGTTCTTGTACATACCGTGTTTACATAGTTTTTTTACATATCATGCATATCTACTTCTTACAAGATAAGATGTTCAAGTGAAACAATAACCATGGAAGAATAACAAGATAAGGATTGCTATCACGATGACTACAAGTCAAGCAATATGCATGAAAAGATGAAGTGTGTTGACAATCCTTGGTACAATTCATGTGGAAGCTATTATATAAGTAACAACTACTACATAATCTGAAATCATAATCAAACTTGAAGAGACCCAGAAGAAGTCAAAAATCAAGAGGAAATTAGAAAAAGACTTGTGACACTTTGTAGAAGGAAATAAGGATGAAAACGGAAGCGTGGAATCTCTTAGTTGGAGGCAGTTGATTACATAATTCCAAAATAAGAGAATGCATTCATGCATGAAGCAAGGATTAGGAGGGAGCTAATCCTAAATGATATGATCCATTGAGGATTATGAAGTATATGTCCATGTTCCCATTGAAAGTAGCATCCATGATCAGTAGCACATGTGCATAAGAAGTCTTCTTTGAAAAGAAGACTTAAAGTATCCTTGGTTGTCCATCTACATCCATGATCCCATGATGAAAGGAAGAAGTTGGAATCTTCAGGGCATGGAATCTATAGAAGACTCCATGCACCCAAGAGATAAAGAGAAATGTGAGGAGGAACATGAAGATTCCAAGAAAGAAAGAAAATATAGAACAACCATTTATTATACCGAGAATCACAAAGACTACCAGCTTGGTTTGAACCCACTAGAATAAATCGAGTAGAAGAAATAAAAGTTATGATAAATAACAATGTATGTAAGAAAATGTGAAAAATACTTATGAATGGAAGCATTGCAAGATTCAGAGGTTCTTTTAGAAGGAGGGAGAAGACTATGACAACAACTTGTTCCAGTAAACCAGATATACCTCTTGTAGTATCCATAGATTGGAATTTACATGTAAAAGATTGTTCTTCCAAATAAAGAAAGTGAGAAAGAAGCTTATACCAGAAAGAGACCCATGTATGCAGATATAAGAAGACCTTGTATGGATTCAAACAACTTGATGCAGAGTATCTCATATACAGCATAAGCATGGTGAAAACTTTCGATGACATAGATAGTGTATCAGAATAGTTACTCGGAAGTATGGGATAATGGATTGCTAATCCATGGCAAACTCTCATGATGACAGAAGAAGTGATACTTGGATATGTTTCAGTTTGAGCCATGCCCCAATGTCATGAGCTAGTAGGAAACAAAAGTGTTGAAATCAACCTTGATATATTGTAATGATCAAAGCTATATGAAGCCTTCAGAGAAAACTAGTGTTCCATGACAGACCGAAGTACATTGAGTTCAAGCATTATATTCTCTTTGATGAAGTCTAGAAATGAGAAGTGGTTCTCCAATATATCTCCACAGATGAGAAGATAGCAGATATTTTGGTAAATCCTTTGTCCAAGATGAAAAGTTTGCATACTCAAGAAACAAGGTGGGGCTCATGGAGATGAATTCCTTATTAAAAAAGGAAGATATTACTCCCAGGTTGGGAGGGAGCATTGATATGTTATTGATTTATGGAAATTCATTTTTCAATTTGAAAAATGGTCCAGGATGAGTATTTCCTTTCTAGTTCGGAAAGTGGTTTGAGATTTCTGACGGACGAGCATTTTCCAATTCGAAAAATGGTCCAGATCGGACAGTCATTTTCGTAATGAAAACAATCTAATAGATTTTTGATGTACCATAGACAATGATTCCCCTTGTGACCAGTGTGAGGGAATGATCTAGGACAGTCATTCTTCTTGGCAGTCACTCTAAGTAGTGGTCAAGTAGAATGGTTAGCCTCATCGGGCAGTCATTCTTTCGAAGTTCACAGTTGTGAGTAGTTTAGAAGAATGGTATGTTTTGGAGGTTGGTGTAGGATAGTCATTTTCGTAGGAAATGGTATAGACAGTCATTCCCTAGGGAAGAATCATTCTCTCTAGGTTTCAATATGATTAGTGTCGAAGGAATGACCCGGTTAGGTGAATGGTCCAGGTTCAGCAATCAGGTACATGCATTCCCTAGGGAAGACTCATTCACTCCAAGATGCACTATGATTAGTGCCATAGGAATGGACCAGTTAGTTGAATGGTCTAGGCTCAGAAATCAGGCACAATTATTCTTCTATGATTGAAAAGAATAGTCCAAATTGACCATGGATGATGTTTTACCTTCTAAGGGAAGATGCTCTTCCATATCTCACATATGTGAGTGGAAGAATGGCCTAGATGACTCAGTTTATATCATTATATTGTTTTATGTAGGTTGATATCAAATGATATGATTGTTGTGGAGATTGTATGTCTATGAATAGTAGATGTATACTATTGTGGTGGATGTGTTCCACTGGTTGTGTTTATGCGTCATTATTAAGTAGTCGTGTGTTACTTGGTGTGGTCGTGTACTGCTGGATAGTAGTTGTGTACTACTATGGATAGACACAGTTGTCTTCTATTGAATGGCATTGTTTTGATTTCCATGAAGACTATCAGTAGTGTTGGAAATGATTATTAGCTAGATGGACAGTCAATGTGCTAGTGGACAGACATTCTCCAGGCGGAAAATGATCTAGAACATTTAATCTTCTAGAACATATGTCTAGATTAGAAGAATGGTCCTTGTATCCCATGGCGTGGCTTCCAGCATCTGTTGGAATAGTTATTCTTCTAGGATATATGTCTGGATTAGAAGAATGGTTCTTGTATCACTCTATGGAGTGAGTGACTTATCCAACATCATGTCTGATTACTCAGATGGAGTATGGCTTTGAGAGATGATACAGTTGATGCTATCAGATGATATTGATAGTGATGATGGTGCTCATGATTTGATCATGAGATAGTCTGTGTGGCTATGATGATGTTATCGGTTGAATGGTATGTTTGTGCTCAAGAGCATTACCTTTAAATACCTCCCTAGCTAGGAGGGTGTGTTCATATTTTGGTAGTTGTAGGAGGTATTAAACCTCCACGTGTAACCCTGGAAAATATAGAATATTTCGGGAAGCAAGAAGAAACCCTAAAGCAGTGAACATAACCCTAGAAGACAAGTCAACTAAAGAAAATAATTAATATTGAGTTTTTGTCCTCCAGAAAGAGAAGTCAGACTACACAGCTAAGGAAGAGCAGTATAAATCATAGTTTTAAAAACCGGAAGCGGTTGAGGGTCCAACCTGAACCGGAACTAGAACCGGTAATGAACTGGTCAAACCGGTTTCAATGAACCAGTTTTTAAAAAAATACATAAAATATTTAAATTTTAATGAAAAAAATACAATTTTAAGATTTTAAATCATTTTTCCAAAGCATTAGAAAAAATTAGAGACAACATATCCAAAGTATGCTCATGAATATATCAAAATGACACCAAGAGCAATACATATCTAGAGATCAGAACATAAATACATAATCAAGGAGGCGCTAAATGGCCTCTTCAACATCAAATAACATACTAAGTTAGAGTCACTGATACTTTAGGTGGGAATGCCAATGAAAAATAGCAAGTAGCCATAGGGTAGATAGTAGAACCGTAGATGGAAGAATCTCATAGCTCATGAGTCGTGACTGTCAATCGTCCTCCATATCATAATGATCAAGATTAGCATCACTACCACTGTACTCTCCTTCATCCTCCTCCTCCTCCCCTATATCCAATGAAATTCATGCATTTTTTGATGTGGACTCTGGAGGATGACCCGTCAAGAGGATCACCATCATCAAAAGTGATCGGCTCTAGCAATATTTCATTAGGATCCAAGTTGGCTAATGCCAACTCAACACTGTTGTTCAAACCCTTATCATCAGAAAACATTTTCCACATCTTTGTCTTTCCCTTCAACCACTCTTCTCTCTGTTTGTATATAAGATGGAGGTTGGTGTGCACATACACTACTAAGTCACCTAACACAACGACAAAGAGAAGTGTTCAATAGAAGATTTTATACTTGAGTGAAGGGAACATTTTTATTGGGGTCATGACAAAAGAGTTCAACAATCAATGCCACCAACATTGAGGTACATAAAGGGATTGGTTCTCTTGATTAAATGTCAGTTCCATACCCTCATACATGATAGAATCGAGTGGAAACATTGCAATTTTGCCAATCTTGAAATCCTGAAAACTGTTAAGTCTGCTGAATTTTGAATGGGACCTAAAATTCTACTTTCTCCATATGAAGTACAATGAGGTTGGAACCACTCTCAAACATACTGAAACAATTAATGGTAATGTTAAAAATTTAAGTAAAAGATTGAAAATGAAAGATGAAAGTGACATTCTCCTTTATCTTTCATTTTCTTCCTTTTACTTTAAGAATTTAACATTACCATTGATTACTAGGGTGGGTGAAATGGAGGGGTTGGGGACCTCTTTAAATAGCATTAATAAGGAAAAATAACCCTCAACTGCACACCAAAACACCTTACAACTCCAACTTGCATGAGAAAACATGAGCCAAGTACTTGTTTTTTACTTAGGTTTTAGGTTTTAGGGGGTTTTGGGGGGTTTTAGGTTTTAGGTACCATACCAGGCGGTTTATGACCAAACCGGATGGTTTATGACCAAACCGGTCGGTTTGTTCATACACCGGCCGACCAGTTCGATTTATTGGCCATTTTGAATCGGTCGAAAATCAAACCGGTCAAATCGGATGGTTCTGGTTCCAGTTCGACCGGTTTTTAAAACACTGGTATAAATATAGGATTGCAGAGCTTATTTGGATACACACAGCTCGCAACTACATAAATTTAGTGCACAATGCAGAAATTTGGTAAGTGCGCACATCTGGAGAGTAGATGCAGTTGCAACTATTGCAACTAGTATTTCAGTTTTAGGCTTGGACTTTCTCTTGGTTATGGTTTGGAATTTTTTCTTGCTACGCTAGCTCTGTAGAGTGGTACGCTACCTTGATTGGCTTTTGGACCTAGGGTTTTCTTCCAGAATTATTCTCTTTGTCAAGGTTAAGGTGCTAGGGGGTGGCTTCAGCCTATGGTTGGGTGACAATATTTCTATATTGTTTATGGTTAAATGAGTACACCTATTATTTATAACAAGCCAAGCCCTCACACTTAGTTTTCATATAATTATTTTTAGCATCAAACAACTTACGGCTATCAAAATTGTAACATCCAATTTTAATGATTATATTTCATACATTGACTTATTCTTTGAGGACACTTGCGAGAGAAAGTGATCTGGTTTAAAACATGGTACATTGTGATTATCAGTTTGGTTTATATGTTTATGTTATGATTTAGAATTGAAATTTATAGATTATTTATATTAATGTATAGCATTAACATGTAGTACGATGAGGTTTCCTGAGTGTGCAGGAAACGTGACAAAATGAAGATGATGATGACATAGATATACTTCCTTGGACTCTGGATTGAGTCAGGGAGTGGATCATTTACCTTGGTTATGAATACTTGATTATTACACATATGTTATATAATGATTTTAGTTATGAATTTCATATATATGTGTTATTGATGTTATCTTTGTCAATGGATGTAGGCATAGTGATGCTTGCTAATCCGACTCACATATAAAGTAAAGGGGTCATGCATAGATACTAGACAGATGAGAGAGAGGTGTGGTAGTGTCCTTGTCATATCCTACTAGCACTCTTGCCATCACCTAAACTAAGGTTAACAACTACCTTTTTCATAGAGGTTCATGATGCAGTGAGGGTGGACTGAGATAGTCACTCACAAGGATTTCTAAGGGGTGTGCAATAAGGTGGGTACCGTATTCCTCAAGGGGCCCTTAGTCTCACACAAGTTCGACCAGTGGAGTATTGAATCCAAGCGTCGAAAAACTTCAAAACTAGTCAATGGAGAGTGGCACCCTTGGCACACAGAGGTGCGTCTTGAAGGGCATGTCGCAAGTATAATTTTTGAGTCAATAAAAATCTATCATATCTTAGAAAATGAAATGAATGTTGGATTTTTGTTAGAAATGAAAATACAATTTTTATTTAAATTATAAACCAAAATTCTAAGCCTGGATGTTTTGACTAAATAAAATTATAAAATGGGATAAGGGAATTTTAGTCTAAATAAACACTAGTCAAGGGGAGAATAAGAATAAGAATTTAGGCATGCGAACAATGTGTGCATGAAATAAATAAAAAGGATTTTTAATTAAAAGAAATTATATTCATGAGAGAATGGGTTGTCAACTTAGAGTTAGGATCCTATTTCAATCAACCTCTAAATCCTAACTAAGAGAAGGGTCCTAATCAAACTCAATCTTAAATTTAGTTAGGCGACACAATAAAAGAAGAATTGGGGAACTAAGAGACCACTAGGAGGAAATCTAGGAACTAATTGTGGGTGTGAGGGAAAAATTATTAATTAATTAAATTAAAAGGGATTTAAAATGTGCAACTTGGGGAGAGTGTGACATGTGTTGTGGGTGAATAATATTTAATTTAATATTCAAAAAATAGATAATTGTGCATGAGATGACAAGTGTCAAGTTGAATTTTCCTATAAAAAGAATGGTGTGGATGAGAGAAAGTACCCTATTGCTTGATGAATGTAATGCTGGTGGAATTTCTATTGACTAAGTTTTACTTGTCTGAGTTGGGTTACAAGTATTGTTAGGAGGTAGAAGCCTCTCCTTACGATGGAAAGCTTGTGCTATTTGAGATCTGGTTTTCTATGTGTGTCCCTTTTGCGGATCGGTGGCTAAGGGGGAAGAAGAGTACCCCTAGCATTGGTTGGAAGGTACCGGTGAAGTTCTTGGATTAGCATGCAGTGGAAGGATTAGAACAAGTCCAGGTTCGAACATTAGCATCAATTATCCGACTTCTCTGATTGTGGTATTTTGGTTGTTCTAGATTTTTAATATTTATGATTGTGGATGTAATAGACCGAATAATCACTGGACATAATGATTTTAATTCCACTTAGTATTCTGAAGTTATATATTTTATTCTCCTATAAAAAAAAAATCACGCAAACCAATAGTTGGTTCAAGATAATTTTTTCTGTGATTTATATGTATAATTATGTAATGCAAAAAGAAAAACACTTAAGAGTAAATCATGATTATAGTATTTTATTTATTTATTTATGTGTTGTATAGAATATTGGGTCACTAATTGTATATGTGAAATATTGATTTAAGTCACCGTATGTTCTTGCAATTATTTATGATTTTAACTATTGTAGGAAGTATAATTCAGTTTGACCGAACGTTAAATGAGAATATGTATATTACAGTTTCTCAAAATAAATATTCACAGTTCGCGGTTTCTTCCTACGTTGCTTATTGAGATTTCAGATTTTTTTTTAGCTCACTTGTGAACACCATTTTTCTCCATACTGTTGGAGTGATCGAATTTTAGTTTAATAATTGAATTATGATACAAACTCAATGAATAGAATATCAATGGTCGAGTTATCTAAATTTTTTCCAAATATGAAAAGAATCTCAGGAGTAGAGAAATTATTATTGTATTGCAGATCAATTTCAAGAAATATATATAACGACGAAGATTGCCATCTTTACCAGTTCTGCTGATTCGGTCTCAAAAAATTCATCTAGAATAATAGATCAGAAGTAGTTGTATGATCATTACTGTATCATTTTACCAATTGTGATAGTTCCATTGAGATAGATAGTGAGCGCCAACTTTTTCACCATCCTTGAATCCCTAAACTCTAGGTAATAAATTGTAATTTTTATTTAAAAAAAAAAATTGTATGCTTTAGATTATTAAGATGGTGTATAATTTCTTATCGAATCTGTCCTTAAGTTCCATAAATATTGTGAGAAGATTTCGATACGCATCCATTATATCCACTTCAAGCGTCATCCTTTCAGGGTAACTCAATACTCTCCTTGCGACTTGTTACTAAGATTGAGTTGTTCACATTTAAAAAGGTCAATAAAAGTTTCACACTAATTGTTAAGGCTCGCGTATGGTGCAACCATTCACCATGCTAAAATTTTAACCGATAGTTGTGATAATAGTTGAAATTATGTTACCCTTAATTTTTCTAGGAATAATTTGTTGGTTGTGGAGCTTGATTATCTTCCTGATTCAAAGGTCTTTTACTTTCATCCATGTTTATACCCCATGAAGTATTTACACCCCAGAAGTATGTACACTCTTCCACGCGAGGGAGTGTAGAGGGGGGGTACCCCCTCTGCAAGGTTCGAGGGGGATATCCCCCCGGCTGGGGGGTCTGGGGGCAAGTGGGCCCCCAGTGGGGGTTCGGGGGCAAAGCCCTCGAAGGAAAAATTGCTTTGTAAACGTATATTGTAATTTCATTGTAAATATGGACCATTCATTATAAGGTCGCAGATCTAACGGTAGAAATTATGTTAGGGTTTTTTTCCCTAGAAGGCAACCCTCTGTTATGAGGGAAATGTATTGTGGCTATGCATGATGGATAATATTGTATTCTGAGATAGGAGACTGTGAGATAAAGAAGAGGAAGTTATAGAGGGATTTTTGTAGGTTGTATCCCTTCAGATGTTGGATGATAATAAAGGAAGGACCCGGCAATTTTTCTGGTGGACGTAGCCCACACTGGGTGAACCACGTAAATCTGTGTCTCTATTGTATTGTGTATCTTCTGTGTTTTGCTTCCGCATTTGTTTTATTTTATTGTTCCATGGTCATGTTTTTCTAACAACTGGTATCAGAGCGAAAGGTAACTCGTAGGAAAAGAGGGTTGTTGGTTCGAGTGGGAGCAATGTCAGAAGATGGAAAGTTTAGGGTTGAGAAATTTAACAGCCAAAACTACCATTGGGCGGAATAGCAAAGAAGTCGGTGGCTATGAAGGACGAAGAATGGGATATTCTTGACAACAAGGCTCTAGGAATGATATAGCTGAGCCTGGCAGCGTCAGTGGCTTTCAATATTTCCAAAGAAAAGACAACGAAGGGTTTGATGGACGCATTGGCCAAATTGTATGAAAAACCCTCAGTGTCCAATAAGGTATTTCTAATGAAGAGATTATTTAATATGAAGATGTCGGAATGTGGGTTTGTTGTGGATCATTTAAATGATTTAATACGGTTACTAATCAACTAAGTTATGTAAAAGTGGACTTTGATGATGAGTTCAGGGCTCTTCTAATCTTGTGCTCATTGCCAGAAAGTTGGAACGGCTTGTTCATGGTTGTAAGTAACTCTGTCTCTGGTTCAAATACTTTAAAATTTGATGATGTTGTTGGTGTTATCCTTAGTGAGGAAATTCGAAGGAAAAGAACAGGCGAGACATCAGGAAATGCGCTGAACATGGAGAACATGGGAATACAAAAGGATAGAGGAAAGGGTTTCAGGAATCGTGGGAATTTTAGGAAGGGCAGATCCAAATCCAGACTTGGAAATATAGAGTGTTGGAATTGTGGGAAGAAAGGACATCTGAAGAAAGATTGCAGAGCTCCAAAGAAACAAAGAGATGGACAACAGGAGAGAAATCAAGAAGCAAATGTAACAGGTAATCTGTTACAAGATGCTTTGATTCTTTCTGTAGATAATATTTCTGAGTCTTGGGTAATAGATTCAAGGGCTTCATTTCATGCCACACCCCATAGGAAACATTTTCTAGATTATGTTCAAGGTGATTTTGGACAGGTTCATTTGGGTGATGATGCACCATGCAAAACTGCTAGAATTGGAAAAGTAAAAATAAAGAAACACAATGGAAACCAATGGTTGTTGAAAGAGGTAAGACATGTTCTAGATTTAAGGAACAATCTAATTTCATTAGGGAAGTTGGCAAGTGAAGGTTTTATATCCA
This sequence comes from Picea sitchensis, assembly GCA_010110895.2. Taxonomy (NCBI): domain Eukaryota; kingdom Viridiplantae; phylum Streptophyta; class Pinopsida; order Pinales; family Pinaceae; genus Picea; species Picea sitchensis. The sequence goes on from SNQJ01S0007593.1 coordinate 179,192, forward strand.
TATTTACATATAAGACGCGAAAGGTCATCAAAGGATCATTGGTGATCGCGAAAAAAGAGAAGGTAGGTACATTGTATTTATGTACTGGTAATATTGACTCTTCTATCTCTTTAGCTTCTACAGGAGTGGATACAACACTGTGGCATC
>SNQJ01S0007593.1:195150-219786 GCA_010110895.2 Picea sitchensis
CCGTGAGAGGTCAGATCAACGGTCCAGATCATTTCTGGATCTGACGGTCCAGATTCAATCGCGATTTCGCATATCGCGAAATCGGGATTCATGTTGCATTGTGTTCTTTCCTTTTTGAATTCGTGATCCCCGAAACTCCGATATGGAGTTATATCTACGGTCTAGATCCAAGCTTGATTCTACGGCTGCGATTAAATCGCGAAATCGCATATCGCGATTTCGGGGTTCTTATTGTCAAGTGTTTTTGTCATTTCAAAGTCCCGATCCCCGATACTCCATGAAGAAAATCAATGGTCCAGATCTCATTCTCAATTCAATGGCTGCGATTGAATCGCGGTATCGCATATTGCAATTTCGGCATTTCTGTTGCACTGTTTACTTGCCTCTCCATGTTGCGATCCCCAAAACTCTGCTGACCTCACATGCGGATTGACACGTGTTGAATACTTCCACGTGTCACTCTGATTCGTGACTTACATGTGCCTGAAGTGTTGAATCAGCCTGACACCTATCATTACATGATTGTGCCACGTGTTCCTAGCTGACGTGGTCTGCTGTCATGAGTTGGGTCGATGGTCTAGATCACATCTTGATCTGACGGTTTAGGTTCGGTCAGGATTTCACACATCGCGATTTCGGGGTTCCTGATGAAAATAAACTTTGACATGTCCAACTCGTGATCCCCGAAACTCTGACAAGGGTTGGGTCCAACGGTCCAGATTCAACCTCGATCTGACGGCTCAGATTAAGTCACTATTTCACATATCGCGATTACGCTCGCTTCTCCTTGTTTTTTAAGAATCGTGCAGGTTCTCCTCGATCGAACGGTGGTCGGGACCTGCGCTCGGATCTGACGGTTGAGACCTGTCCTTCTCTTTAGCGCGCTCTTCTTGTCTATATTCGTATCTGACGACCCTCGTTCTATCGAGATTTCACCTTGGATTTTCCCGATGGTAAACCTCATGAAGCTCCTGTCCGATCTGACGACTGACGGGATTTCTGAATGAGATCCAACGACTGTGGATTTCTGTCTTCCTTCTCTTCTGTGAACTCCTGTATCTTGATCTTTGTTGCGCGCGTGCTCCTCGACGTTGTTCCTCCTGAGCTTTCACTTCCGAATCCCCAAGGGATTCTTGGACTTCTGCGCCTCTGCAGAGTCTTCACATACACACTCTGATCCTGCCCTCTTCATTGTTGTACTTAAGCCATCATCACTACTGTACTTGCCATCAATGACAAGTCTACGCTGCCTGTAAAACATGCCAACAATCCTTTGTACATTCTTCTTGTACCCATTCCATCTTCATTGTTGTACTTGCCATCAATGACAAGCATATGCTACCTGTTAAACATTTCCAACAGATCAAGAGGTTCATAAAGGGAGCGTGCAAGCTTCTACAAAATATCAACTGAGAAGGTAGTGTCAATTAATGTAATAACAACCATGCATGTATGCATTTAAGCATGTTATGATGCATAAATGCTGAAGGGAATTGAGGTAATAATTCTCTCAGTCAAATTTTAATGTTGGAATTGGTGTGTAAAGGCAGAGGGACTTGAATATACACATTTTGTTGATGATTGAATACATTTGTGTAAAATTTAATTGCATATTATRTTATATTTGTTATGAGATCATAACTAGGTCAATTTAGGAGACATAATCCCGCKATAACAATGAAGGCCATTAGATATGGCYAGGTGTGAGGCCATGATGTGGGTGGAAATGGAAGGGCTATAGTGCCATACAAGTATGTAATGGTCTTCCCCTGTATAACTAGTGTTTGGATTGCAACCTCTTTGCAGACACAAGATATCACTAAGGKAATTATATTTCTAGTGTTGTATATGGGTCRAAGAGGAAGGTATCCAAATGATCGAGAAAGTMATTTGGGAAGAGTTTGGATGATATGTTGAGGCATGGATTATATATTCCAACTCACATGGTTGAATACATGACATAGATATATGGTATTCTRAAGTTAATGCAAGGATGCATTGTGTAGATGTGGCCATGAGTATTGGCACATTGATTTTGGTTGTTGGTAAAGTTTAATTGCATTAGGAAAAGCTTGGTATGTTGATAATGCATGTATAGTGAATGATAGTTTCATTGCAAATAATATGATTAATAGTTTATTTCCATTTTTAATATGAATAATGGATAGAAATGATTGAATTGATGGTAAGATACAATTCCGAGATCACTTCATGAACTATTATAAATGTGCATGAATATTAACAATTGTTTGGCTATATGAAAGTTAAGAAAATGCAGGAAAAATGGTCTTCGATATGGAAATGGTGTAAGCCCATGAAGAAAACTAATGTCTTCTATTGAAATATCCAAACAATTATGAGGAGAAAATTCATGCTTGGGAAATTTTATGTTCCTGTATAAAATAGATTTTGAAAATTGTTATGTTGATATCTCATGATGATTGTATGTGTGTGATACATATGAGATAATGTCTATTGAAGATGGGAAGCTCAGGAAGAAGGCTAATGTTAAGACATTGGAACCCTATTATTGCCACATATTACAGATTGTCGGTAGGATTTTGGCAGTAAGTTGGCGCTCTCCTTGCCAGTGGGATTCTGGCAGTGAAAGCCTTGGCATGAAGGATCACTTGATAGATTGTGCAACCGAGAAGAAGACGCTTAATCCTAGAGGGTGAGTATAGAAAGGAAGATGAAGCTTAATGATGCATATGGCATGGTGGTTGGGATCATGTGGGTGTGTAAGAGAAGAATAATGAGTTGAATTCTTTCCCATGGTAGCTTTTTGAAACGCAAGATATCCATACAGATGAGTATCAGTTTATTATTGCAAGCTTATTTTGAATAAATGTTTATATTTTGGAGTTGAAAAATCATGTGAATAAGATAGTTGTTATGTGATAATGGGTATAACGGTAATATTTTCTTAATTATTTCTACAAGAACAATTAAAGAATGAGGACATGAACCATGCAGAGTTTTGGGGATTGCAAGAAGAAGCAAGTTGTCATGCTTGTAGAAGAAACAAGTTGTTAGGATTGCAGAAGAACCGGGTTGTCAAGCCTGAAGAGTGAACTATTGTGTGTGAGTTGCACTAGACAAACACGCTTGTTGTTGTTTTTTTCCTAGTAGTTTTCCTAGCAGCGAGTTCCCTTGAGTTCCCAATAGTGAGATTTCTGGTTACTTGTGCGAGAGAGACCTTGATAAAAGAATGGTATAGCCCGAGGGACTGCAATGTAGTGAAGGGGGTACATTCTTTGGGTTGGACAGGTCGAGAAGAAGAGATATGGTGGAAATAGGGATAGTTGTAGGAGGGTACCATTGGGTTATGTATATGTTTTGGGCCAGAGGACCTATGCATTTATGTTTTTCGGCCAGATCACCCACACAATATTAGGATGGAGAGCCTATATGTTGATTAAATGTCGAAGAGACTAGCATCATGATATGTCTAAACATCATAAGGTGTTGTGAACTGAGGATAGTGCAAAAATAAGGGCGAGGGGAATGTAACATCCCCAGTTTTAATCCCCACAAACTATAATGTAATTGTGTAACTATCATTTAGGCTAGTGAGCCGATATGTTTGGGGAAAAGATCCCATATAGATTAATATGGTTAAGGCATGAATTATGTATTATGTACATTGAAATGATTAATAAAAGTAATAATCACTGGCTACAACACTGGAGGAACATTAATGATGGGGGGCTATGATTTGACAAGTGAGGGGGTTAAAGGGGGTTTTATTCATGGGTTTTAAATCCAAAACCTTCTCCCCATTTTTTTATTGTTGAATGAACCTTTTGTTTTTGTTATTGAGTGTTCCCAAAGCCAATCATTGAATTCATGTAAGAAGGTGGGTGTGAAAAGTCACATCCCATAGTTATTGGGAGCATGGTGATAAAGTATAATTATCCTTGGGAAGAGTGTGAGTCAAGAAAGCAAGAGAGAAGAAGAAATTTTGTATGGTAAAAGAGGGGAGATTTTTTATAGGTGTTTTTTGGGAAGCAAGAGGAGGGTTGAGTGTTGGAAAGAGCACTAGTCATGTTGTTCTTGAAGGAAACCATTATTGGGTCGTGTTTATGTTGTAAATTTGGCTTGTGTGCCTGTAAGACATGATGTAATCATGTAGTGTGTTTCCTCTTCAGGAAATGGCTCAAGAGCCTTGTGAAGTCTAATTTGAGCACTCTTAGAGCAGCTGAGAGTTCCTAGAGTCCCCAGCTGAGAGATCCTTAGCCAACAGATTGCAATAAAAGACTTGATAAATGAATGGTATAGCCCGATGGACTGAGATCAATGAAGGGGGTACCTTCCTTGGGTTGTGCAGGTTGTGGGGAAGAGAGTTGATGGATTGAAAACTGTTGAGGAAGTATAAATTGGGTTTAGCCTGTTGAGTGTGGAGAGTGGACAACCAAGAGGGCCAAATATTCTTATGGACTCATATCCTCAGCTTGGGGGTGGCTTCTTGTTGAGAGAAAATGAACAACAAACATATGGCTGGGAGGAATGTCCTTCATATGCAGACAACTGATTATTTTTATAAACAAATAAGTTTCTATTGTTTTTAATATGATTATTCAGATGTGTAAATGCTAATTTGAATGTTGTTACGTTTGTTGGGTATGCATGCATTCATGGATTTTATTATGTTGTTTGTTGCATGAGTAAGACAACACGTCATTTTGCTATAATTTTTATGGGCTTGTTGCCCCTTAGTTCATTTTATATGTATGGAACATTTAAATTTTTGTTTTAGTAGGTGGGTACATTACATTTACTATATCACTAATTATTGAAGGGATAGAAGAAGTTATAGAATATGGTGTAAACACAATTTATGTTTTGATCACTTCCCTATTTATTGTATATTAGATGATTGTAAGTTGTATAGGTCTCCTACATGTGTCCGCTTCATTGCTATTGTAGTTGTTTTCTTTGTGTTAGTGTTTTCTTTTATTTGAGTACATACATATAACCCTCTTGCACTATATATTATATTTTGTTTGGTTTATAAATGTGTAGTATTTGGAAGGTTATGTAATTTCTATTAGTTTGTGTTCTTGAATGCATGCAATATATAATTGTTTAATGATTCAAGAAATGGGGTTGGTCTACAAGTGTAATATTCCATTTCATTTTGTACTTTCGTTTAATATATCTTCATTTTTGCTTAGTATATATTGTGCTTAAATTGTATATTTATATTTTTATTGTATCATTGTAGTACAATTTTAGATATGCATCTAGGTTCATCTAGATTCAAAGGCCATGGTGATGAGTGTAGGAGGGAGGGGCAAGAAAAGAATAGGAGAAAAATGACAAAATAAAATAAAATTAAGGTGACTTGTGATAACATATTTTTTAAGTTTTGAAATATGTAAATATTATATGTATTTATTTAATTAACTAGATTTACATTTTGAAATTTATTTCTTATGAATAATATTTCATATTTTCCTGTAGGCCTTGCTAGTAAAAAAAGTTTAAGAGAGAGAGAGAGAGAGAGTTCATACGTGAAGATCCCATGCTAAAGGTGGGAGAGCTATCTAATCTCTAAAAAATTAGTTCATCGATTGTAGCAATATGTAAGATTTATATTGTATTTTAAAATGAATATTTTATCACAATTTAAGTTCTATTTGTATAAAATACATAGATTTACTTATTTCTTCTATGGATGTAATGTTTGAGCACATTTATCATATCAAAGCATGATAAACCATAAAAAAGTTTAATATTTGAAGGAGAATGAATATAACCAATAGATGGTAATGACCATGTATTAGAATATAGGTAAAGAGTGAAGATGTTTTTATGGAAATATGGGATCAATGCACTTGAGAATTTTATTGATACAACCATAAAAGATGGAAAGACGTCCTGATGAAAGATAAGAATAATTTGTTGGATAGACTTCATAAACAATGGAAATATGGTTTAAGAAGAAGAAAGTCTCAGATTTGTGTTTCCATGAGCTCTAGTTTCTCTCATGGAGTCTCTAGGTACCCTCTAGGCCTCACACCAAGGGAATTCTATCCCCAAAAATTATTCCTCCAGGGCTCTATCCTTCCCCAAGGAAACCCAAGGATAATTGTTCATATTAATCACACAGGATTCACTTAGAATCCTTAAGGTACTCAAGTCATAGGGTCTCGACGCCTCTCACTAGATCACACCCCCAACATACCAAGGAAACAATGGAAAGAATAAACACATTTTCCACTAAGCTCCTCACTTAAATATGCATGGATCCTTTCTGAAAAGTGGCACACAAGGAGCCACTCTACCTCCAATTGGGAACTTGTCCCACTCAAGAACTTTAGGATATAATCATGCAATATGACTTAATCTTAAGAATTAGTATTAATTTAATATATTTGGCTTGGTTCCCTTGTATAGCCCCTTTCATTAATCCCTTAGTCACATTTCCCTATTATAGAGTCCTAGCCCCCTATACTTCTCGTCTAACTTGGTCTATAGTCGATGATGCATTTTTATTAATATATGAGTGTGATTACAATGTACAATGCTAGGCTCACAACCTTTCAGTGTACATGCTCTCTAACCTAATATCACACAAGCACTTTGGCCCAAAACATAATATCTCACCAAACTAAGATAACATGTGTACGCGTACATATACAATTGGGGATCCAAAACTAGTGCATTGGACAACATCAAGTTTAAAAGAACCAATAGGATTCAATATGACGATGTCGACCATAAGGGTAAATAGTTTTGGAGGGAAATGAACAAAATTATTTTTTTATCATATTTTTGACTTAGCTCCTTCTAGGTTTTACTCAAACTTCAAGTGTAGGCACTTGTTGGATGAGGAATTAAATTATGAATCCAATGAGTACCCACTCTTCATATATTTGATAGACCCATGGTGAGATAAATTCGAAATACATGAAAGAAACATGTTTCTTAAAAAAAAAACCATGTTTCTTTCATGTATTTCCAATTTATCTCACCACGGGTCTATCTAAAGTATGTGTAGTGGGTACTCGTTGGATCTGGAATTTAATTCCACATCCAATGAGTGCCTACACTTGAATTTGGAGTAAACCTATAAGAAGATATGTCGAAAATATGATAAAAAGTAGATTTCTTTGTTTCTCTTTGAAAATTCATAAGTTTTATTCTATTATTTTAAATATTATTTTATTATTTTCCTTAGGAGGCCAATTTTACACCTCAAAGTTTCTCTAATGGTTTCTTTCAATCTGCAAAGATAAAATTCAGTTTGATGAACCTAAGAATCTTGAATAGACCATCAGGAAGGGAAATACTTGTATAATCAGAGCAAAGGAAAATCATATTTTTAGAAGACTTGGAGAGATAAGAAAGAGGGAAAGCAAGATTAAAGGAAGAATGGATTCTGACCTACTTTCTTCATGAACAATTATAATACATATCAGTAGAGACAACCAACTTAGAGTGAATCTAACATGGTATAATCCTTGGGAAAAAGGGTAAGGGAACCAATAAAATTCGAGGGATGTGAAGGAGATCATTTGTACAAAGATTTCCTTCGAAAATGAAGGCATAATGAGGAGCATGCACAACATATAGGATGAAACTATAATGGAATATGTTAGGAACATCAATAGAATATATGTTGCCTTGGAAAATCAAAAGGTAGACCATTAGTCAAACATGATTGAGATTGAAGGTACGATTAATAATCAACCTATTACAATTTTAATTAATTTAGGAGCAAGTATATAACACCCCAGTTTTTTCCCCCATACTAGTATGTTTCTATGACTTGGGTTATATTGAGAATGAAATGATATACAAACAAAATACAACAGATAACATAGAAATACAATGAAACTCAACTTGTATTAATGAATAAAATAGCAGAATATTGTAGAACACAAAATGGATAGAATGGTGGTAACTTATCTCTGAAGAGAAAGAGATGTCGGCTATGCTCGTTTACAAAAAGATGATTACAATGAGGTTGGAAACGACATTTTTATCATGGGTGCTAAAACACAAAGGGGAAAAAAACATAAACATTAAAACTATAACCCTAGAAGATGAAACACCAAAAGTATTGTGGGCCTCGAGGTGGTTAGTTGATATGTCAAATTCTTGGGGTCACAACTCTTACATACGATATCCATTTAGGCTGCACAATAGCTTATTGGAAATAACTATCCAATGATTACATCTTTTGGATGGGGTTAAGGCATGATGTGGAAATTCCTAACCCCCCGAATGTCCAAAAAACATCATTTAGGGCCTCAAAACAACCCCAGAAGTTTGAGACCTGAAAAACCATAGAAAAAAATGCCAAGAAGATAGAGAACCATTGAGTCAGTGGAAGAGGTGGGAGACCATCGATATCCACCTGGATCAGTCCTCCCCCCCTGAGGATGCAATGGTATCCATTGCATCAAGTTCCCTCATCAAATGGAAATGGTTTTGCTGAATTTGGCTCTTGGTGAGCCACTTTCCTTGGTGAAGAAGCTTGCCTTATTTGATGACCCCATAGAGTTGTATGTTCTATTGTTAGGTTCCTTTCATCTCTGCATCCATGATTCGATCAACTGTATCCTTCTCAAGGTAGTCAGGGTTGATTTCTATAGGGCATGAACTGTGTCGCAAGGAAGAATTTGAAGACCAAGTAAGTTCCTTCTTGTGTTGCTATTTACGATTGTTGAATGATCCACAAACTACAAGTAAGTTGACTCATATGTTAGCTACTTGGATGAAATAACAAGGAGTGGAGGCTACCATATCCATTCTGTTGCCAACAAGAGATGTATGTCAGGTCAGCAAGCAAAAGCACATTGGCCGAGAATTTAAGATGGCATCAAAGCTAGTGGATATGACATGGATGGAGTCAAGTTGTATCTAGGGTTCGACGTGAATATTTTACCGAAGAAATATTGGGAGGTGATGGGTAAACCAAAGTTGGTCTGGTCACCCATCTAGCTCCACTTGGCTAATCAATACAAGATCGACCCAATAGGTCGTCTGGAGTAGGTGGAAGTGAACATATAAGGAGTAAAAGCAAAGGCTGACTTTGAGGTCATAGAGATTAAGGATGAGTCTGATCCATATCCTGCATTATTAGGTATTGACTGGGTCTTTTTATAATAATGTAGTGTTAAACTTGAAGGATATTTAGATGTCATTTGAAACATACAACTTGTGCGTGGTCACACCCCTAGATTCATATGAAGGTGACCGATATAATGAGCCTGTGGATGAGGATGCGTGGAGATCAATCATTGAAAAAATTTATAAGATCATAGGACGTAGGGAGGAAAACATAAACCCCACCACAGATGGAGAGTTAAGCTGGAGAAGTGTCAAGTCTTATGACATGGATTCTAAGGATGCCATGGATAGGTGGAAGAACAATCTCTATGAAGTTTCCACTCAAAAATGCGTGAGGATAACAAAATGAGTGCGATGGATATGGTCTTATCTATGTGATGCCCCATAATTTGATGGGATAGGGCCAATGGAGACATTCCTCATACATATGGAGAAAATCATTCTCATGGAACAGAAACTTTAGGCCATGGATGCAGTGGTTTGAGGGACACCTACGTAGTGGTGGGTGATGCACCACCCGAATATTAAGAGATGGGAATAGGTAGTTGAGTTCATAAAAGTTTGGTTCCATCCCATCACTGACTTTGAACTAGCCAACCGATATAAGGGCATTGAGGATCCTCAAGAACATATTTATTTTTTTGAACGACATTGGACCTCTAAAAAAAACCCTCAATCCCAATGGGTGCATCGGTTTTTCTATATGATTGACATGGTCCCTAGAAGCTGGTACATTCATGAGGAACTCAATAGGAAAATAATGGAGTGGACCCATATGAGTTCCCAATTTCATTCAACCTTCATTTTCACAGAAGAAGATCTGGCCCAATGAGAGGTGCTCCACTAGATTAAGGATTTTATTTTCCATCGGTAGCCAAAGGACACTACCCCCAGGGTGGTCTACTCATACCATCAACCGGTGGAAAAAATGAAAGAATCAGCATGTTGCTGGAAGATTGATGTTGACAATATTGATGACGATGACCCCCACGACATCTAGATTAAAGAGTTATAAGGAGAGTGCACACTAAAGGGTAAGGTGACATGGATGGATGCATATGACTATAATGGTCTGATCAAAACCAAGAAACACAATATTGGCACTGAAGAAGCACCCAAGATGTCCATAATTGGAGATTACTGGGATAAGGAGACAGTCACTTAGGTTGTTGACCTCCTTAAGGAGTATGAAGACTTGTTTCCTATGATATTTTATAAGATGAAATGCATAATAGGATTATTGGGAGCTATTAATATTAAATTCAAATCGGATGCCAAACCTGTAAAACAAAGGCCTTACTACTTAAATCCCAAGTACAAGGAAAAAGTGTGCAAAGAACTAGATCTAATGTTGGATGCAAGGATCATTGTCCCTATATAAGAGTTTGATTGGATTAGTCATATGGTAATGAAAACTAAAAAGATAGGATAAGTTCACATCTGTGTCGATCTGAGGAGTCTCAACACAACCTGCATCCATGACCCTTTCCTGACACCCTTCACAGATGAGGTGCTAGAAAATGTTGGAGGTCAGGAAGCCTACTTATTCATAGATGGATTCTTAGGATATCATCAAGTTTAGATCGCAGAGGAAGATCAGGACAAAACCACCTTTGTGACCGAGTGGGGGCATTTACATACACGGTCATGCCCATTAGCTAGAAAATTGATCCTGTAGTGTTTTCCCTTATAATGGTCAAAACCTTCAAGGAATTTATCCCCAAGTTCCTTGAGTTATACTTGGACAATTGGACTGTGGTCATTTTGTTAAAAGAAGACATGCAAGCTCTTCGACTAATGCTGGATCGATGCCGCCAACTACAAATATCTTTGAATTTAAAGAAATGCATCTTTTGTACACCCTTTGGTATATTATTGTTGGGCCACGTCGTGTGCAAGGATGGATTTATTGTGGACCCATCTAATATCACCACCATCTTGGATATGGTGGCCCCCACTTTAGTTTTTGAAATGCATGCAACATTGGGCCATACAGGATACTACTGATGGTTCATCCAAAATTATGCCCATATTGCGGCTCCATTGGAAAAGTTGCTACAAAAGGATACTAAGTATGAGTTGACACCAGAATGTCAGCAAGCCTTGGATACCCTCAAAGAAAAACTGGTTATTGCACACATTTTGTTTTTCATGATTGGTCAAAGCTCTTCCATGTCCACGTTGATGCTTCGTCCATTGTTCTAGGCGTCATTATTGCAAATCCAAGGGAAGGAAACATCAATCATCTGGTCTATTTTTGTAACATCCCTCTAATGAACTGAACCTCATAAACTATGTGAATACTATGAACGTGGTAGATTTTTATTTTTTTTTATGTTTATTTTTGTTACCTTAACATGACACAACTAAATTCAATTGCTCACTATCTGCACATAAAGTAATACATGAAAACAATAACAATTCTCTATTTAACTGAAAACAAGAGTAACAATATATGATGAAACATAAAATTTGTATTTTCTCTTTGTAAAATTATTAGGTTCTCCTAAGTATACCTAAATATTAATGCTCTCTATGATGATGTTGATCTAAAATTTAACCCTCCATTTTTTTCATTCAAATTTTTTCTTCAAAAAAAAGCTTAGTCAAGTGGAAATAATGAATTCAACTATGATCATAGAGCTCATATGAATTGAAACCATTGGTACTACGCAAGGTTATCCTAGTATTAATATCTCTATTTCTTCCTTGGTCCACCTATAGTTTAGATAGAGACCGCAATAATCTTGATAATTATTCTAATTCTATGATTTTATAGACTTCTAAATAAAGTCTCTGGATTAATGTTTCAATAGTTTTGTAGAAAAAGAGCATTTGGCAAAAGTGCGCAATGTCTTTCAAGCATACTAAAATACGTAATAATATAACAGATGATGGAAAACAAATTTTAATAGAAACCAAAAGAATGTAGAATCGAAGTAACCTATGTTGTTATTTCGAACAAGGATTGGGAGGGAAGATATTTCTAAGATAATAAGCAAACAATATGCTTAAAATAACCCAACAACAAAATGTGATTTTACGGAAATTCGTACCTTAATATAAGCATAGGTTTTTATTAGAGAACAAAACCTGAATATACATGTACACAAGAGGCCATAGTAAATCGAAAATCAGAATTTGATATAATTGCAAGGGAAGGTAGAGGCCTATTAATTAAACAATCATATTTAACCACCCCATTAGCCTTACATTAAAGTTACTAGGTCCCAAACATGACACATTCATGTCATATTTGAATGTTGCAAATAAGGAAACTCATAATAGATTTTGTGAGGATTAATGAGTTATTCAACAATTATTCGGTTCCAATTGTTTTTGGTTACCATAATATAGTGTAGTAATATTTCATCGCAATCCTTGGCATCAAGCTTGCGTACTTTCCAACATCTTAAGAGAAACGATTTCCAATTTCTTAGATGTTAAGGTTGATATGTGTTACAGAAGGAAAAAACAAAAGAACCCAAAAGATTAATCCTCGTGCTTATTTTCTAAAACCCTTATTATAGACAAGTCATCTTATAACAACAAAAAAATTGTCTCATTCTAAGAGAATCTATGTGCCAACTTACACCATGGTCAACCGGGACTGCGACCACAATGAGAGTCCAGTTGCGGGGTATCCAAGTGTTGAGCACCAAGGAGACTACTGGAAGGAGTGCATGCAATATGCGTCCTTAATGAAGTTCAGGTGGCAGTGTAGACACGAATAAAGAGACATAATCTTCATAGCACAAATCCTACTTTAACCCATCTCCAACTATCAAGATTCGATCTGCTATTCCAAACTAGGTAAATATGGCTTCCAGAAAGAGATGAGAGACCTATTAGTAACTTAAAAAACCTAACACATAAATGAACTATAATCCAAAGTACAATCTTAATTGTGAAGGTAAAGTCGATCTTGAAATTGGAATTTCTATAAACAAGGATAGTCTAACTGGCATGACATGTTGGAGGAGACGTGTTTAAAGAAAAAGTCTTTGGATGAAACTTGACGAGTCCAATAAATCACCCTGTGATTAGATTATGTCCATATGTGGAATCGTCACAAGTGACAAAGTTGAAGACAAGGAACAAGGTCATATTTTAATAAGGGTGAACAAAATTTCAACAACAAGGGTTTGTTTCCAGCCACTTTCTCCATTTTATTTAATTTATTTTTATTTTTTAAAATTAGTTTTTTGTCATCCTTCCACAATGGATTGGTCGACATAAATTATCTACCATTGCACATCACGACAGATCAACAATTACTTGTCTCCATTTTAGTTAACTGATCATTATTTAGTTGTTACTTCCAAGATACAGAATTTTAGAACATACCTATCATCCAAAATTTTAACAAGATTTTACAAGTTTATAAAACAATACTGAATTTAATTCTAACCTCTATCAAGTCGATGGAAATTTCAACTATTCCTGGAAAAATTAAGGGTAACATAATTTCAACTATTATCACAACTAGCGGTCAAAATTCTAGCATGGTAAAGCGTTCCACCGTACGTGAGTCTTAACAATTAGTGTGAAAATTTTATTCACCTTTTAAAATGCGAACAACTCAAGCTTAGTAACATCTTGCAAGGAGAGTATTGAGTTACCCTTAAAGGACGACGTTTGAAGTGGATAGAATGGATGTGGATCGAAATCCTCTCACAATATTTATGGAACTTAAAGACAGATCCGATAAGAAAATCTATGTTAGCTTAATAATATAAAGCATATAAATTTTTTTAAATAAAAAATTCAATTTATTACTTAGTGTATAGGGATTCAAGGACGGTGAAAAATTCAACACTCACTATCTATCTTAATGGAACTATCACAACCGGTAAGATGACACAGTAATGATCATACAACTATTTCTGATCTGTTATTCTAGATAATGTTTTTGAGACTGAGTCAACAGAACTGGTAAATGTGGCCATCTTCATCCTTATATATATATATATATCTTGAAATTGATCTGCAATACAATAAGAATTTCTCTACTCCTGAGATTATTTTCATAATACTAAAAAATTTAGATAACTCGACCACCGGTATTCTATGGGTTGATTTTGATACATATTTTAATTATTAAACTAAATTGTGATCACTCCATCAATATGGAGAAAAATGGTGTTCACAGGTGAACTAAAAAAAACTCCCTAATTTCAATAAGCAATGTAGGAAGAAATCGTGAACTGTGAATAGTTATTTTGTGGAACTGTAATATACATATTCTCATTTAACATTATATCACACTGAATTATACTTACTACATTAGTTAAAATAACAAATAATTACAAGAACATACGATGACTTAAATCAATATTTCACATATAGAATCAGTAACCCAATATTCTATAAAACACAGAAATAACAAAAATATTTAAATACTATAATCATGATTTACTCTTTATTTATTTATTTTTCATTACATAATTATACATATAAATCATAGAATGAATTATCTTGAACCAACCACAGGTTCATGCACATTTTTTTTAAAGGAAAAAAATATATAACTTCAGAAAACTAACTAGAATTAAAATAATTTTGTCCAAAGATTATTCGGTATATTACATCGACAATCATAAATATTAAAAATCTAGAACAACCAAAATATCATAATCATACAAGTCAGATAATTGATGCCGATCTTCGAAAGAAGACTTGCACTAACCCCTCTTCCACCTGCTAATCCAAGAACTTCACTGGTACCTCCTAGCCAATGCTAGGGGTACTCTTCTTCCCCCTTAGTCCACCTGCTAATCCAAGAACTTCACTGGTACCTCCTAGCCAATGCTAGGGGTACTCTTCTTCCCCCTTAGCCCCCTGAGCCGCAAAAGGGCCACACAAAGAAAATAAGATCTCAATTAGCACAATATTTCCCTCAAAAGGAGAGGCTTCCACCTCCTAACAAGACATGTAACCCAATTCACACAAGTAAAACTTAGTCAATAAAAATTCCACCAACATTTCATTCANAATCAGTAACCCAATATTCTATAAAACACAGAAATAACAAAAATATTTAAATACTATAATCATGATTTACTCTTTATTTATTTATTTTTCATTACATAATTATACATATAAATCATAGAATGAATTATCTTGAACCAACCACAGGTTCATGCACATTTTTTTTAAAGGAAAAAAATATATAACTTCAGAAAACTAACTAGAATTAAAATAATTTTGTCCAAAGATTATTCGGTATATTACATCGACAATCATAAATATTAAAAATCTAGAACAACCAAAATATCATAATCATACAAGTCAGATAATTGATGCCGATCTTCGAAAGAAGACTTGCACTAACCCCTCTTCCACCTGCTAATCCAAGAACTTCACTGGTACCTCCTAGCCAATGCTAGGGGTACTCTTCTTCCCCCTTAGTCCACCTGCTAATCCAAGAACTTCACTGGTACCTCCTAGCCAATGCTAGGGGTACTCTTCTTCCCCCTTAGCCCCCTGAGCCGCAAAAGGGCCACACAAAGAAAATAAGATCTCAATTAGCACAATATTTCCCTCAAAAGGAGAGGCTTCCACCTCCTAACAAGACATGTAACCCAATTCACACAAGTAAAACTTAGTCAATAAAAATTCCACCAACATTTCATTCATCCAACAATAGGGTACTTTCTCTCTTCCTCACCATTCTTTTTATAGGAAAATTCACCTTGAAAATTGTCATCTCATGAACAATTTGCTAATTTTTAAATATTAAATTAAATATTATTCACCCACAACACATATCACACTCTACCCAAGTTGCACATGTTAAATCCCTTTTAATTTAATTAATTAATCATTTTCCCCTCACACCCACAATTAGTTCTTATATTTCCTCCTAGTTGTTTCTTAGTTCACCAATTCTTCTTTTATTTTGTCCCCTAAGTAAATTTCAGTTTGAGTTTGATTAGGACTCTTCTCTTAGTTAGGATTTAGAGGTTGATTGACTTAGGATCCTCTAAGTTGACAACCCATTCTCTCATGAATATAATTTCTTTTAATTAAAAATTCTCCTTATTTATTTCATGCACACATTGTGCACATGCCTAAATTCTTATTTTTATTCTCCCCTTTACTAGTGTTTATTTAGACTAAAATTCCATTAACCCATTTTATAATTTCATTTAATCAAAACAACTAGGCTTAGACTTTTGGTTATATTTTTTGGTTTATAATTTAAATACAAATTGTCTTCTCTTTTCTAACAAAAATATAGCATTCATTTTATTTTCTAAGGTCTCCTATATTTTTATTAACTCAAAAATTATACTTGTGACGTGCCCTTCAAGACTCACCTCCATGCTCCAATGGTGTGAATTTCCATTGACTAGTTTGGAAGTTGTCTGACGCTTGGAGTCAATACTCCACTGGTCGACCTTGTATGATACTAAGGGATTGCTGAGGAATAAGGTACCCACCTTATTCCGTGCCCCTCAAAAATCCTTGTGAGTGACTGTCTTAGTCCGCCCTCATGACATCATGAACCTCTCTAAAAAAGGTAGTTGTTAACCTTAGTTCAGGTCACAACGAGAGTGCTAGTAGGCTGTGACAGGACACTGTCACACCTCTCCCTCATTCATCTGGTATATGTGTATAACCCATTTACTCCATATGTGAGTCGGATTAGCAAGCATCACCATGCCTGCATCCAATGACAAAGATAACATCAATAACACACACACACACACACACACACACACACACACACACACACACACATATAGGAAATCCCTAACTAAAATCATTATATAACATATGCGTAGTAATCAAGTATTCATAACCAAGGTAAGTGATCCACTCCCTGAATCAATCCAGAGTCCAAGGAAGTCTATCTACGTCATCAACATCTTAATCCTGTCACTTTTCCTGCACACTCAAGAAACACCATCATAATACCTATCAATGCTATACATCAATATAAATAATATATAATTTTGAATTCTAAATCATAACATAAACATATAAACCAAATTAATAATCATAATGTACCATGTTTTAAACCAAATCTCTTTGTCGCAAGTGTCCTCAAAGAATAAGTCAATGTATGAATTGTAATCATTAAAATTTGATGTTACATACACCCCCTCTTGTTTTAAACTTCATTCCAAAGTTTATACAATATAACAATGAAAGAAATAAATATAGTTGAGATTAATCTATATATAAAACTATCAAAATAAATAAGGAAACTGTTGACACATCTCATATGCATCCTCCCAAGTCACATAATGTGGAATATAACTGTCCCACTGGACCTTGACCTAATCAACTATTTGACGCCTTAGTTTTCGAGTGCGATGGTTTAGTATGCAGATCGACTTTGCTATGAGAGCACCCTCATCCAATACCTACAATGAAATCATGTTAATAACATATGATGGATCTGAAATATAATGACGTAAAACTGAAACATGAAACACATCATGCATACGCCTCAAAGAATAAGGTAAGGCTAGTTGGTAAGCCACAGGTCCTTTCTTTTCTACATCTTTGAATAGTCAAACAAACCTTGGAGAGAGTTTAGCACTCTTTCCAAACTTGATTGAACTCTTATGCGGCTTCACCCACAAAAACACTTTATCACCTACCTCATAACTGTGGTCTATACGATACGCGTCTGCATAACTCTTTTTTCAGTCTTTCACTTCTTTAATCCTTTGTCTTGTGGATTTAATTTGACCTTCCATTTCTTGGATCACTTCTAGTCCCACCAGGACCCTATCCTCTAGTCCATCCCAACTCAAAGGTTTCCTACATTGTTGTTTGTATAGAAACTCAAAAGGTGCCATCTTTATTGTACTTTGATAACTGTTGTTGTATGCAAACTCTACCAATGGTAAAAATTCTTCCCAACATTTATGTTGATCCATCACATACATTCGAAGAATATCCTCTAGAATTTGATTTTTCTTTCAGTTTATCCATTTGTTTCGGGATGATATGCTATACTAAAATTCAATTGCATTCCCAAGGCCTCTTAGAAGCTAATCCAAAATCATCCAATGAATACCGATCCTCGATCGGATATTATCTTTGTTGGTACACCATGTAATATCACAATTTCGTTAACCCAAATCCTAGCTATATCTGGCGCTTGATACGTCGTACAAACTGGAATAAAATGTGCACTTTTTGTCAAAGTGTTAATGACTACAAAAATAGAATCATGTTTCCTTGCTGTCAGTGGAAATTCAAAAATAAATTCCATCGATAGAACTTCCCATTTCAATTCAGGAATCACATGTAGTTGTAACAATCCCACTGGATGTCTATGTTCAACCTTCACTAGCTTACATTCAAGACATATTGCCACATAATTAACTATATCAGTCTTCATTCCCTTCCAAAAGAATAAAGGTTTAAGGTATTCCTTCATCTTCATGAGTCCAGGATGATCCATATATACTTCTCGATGAGCTTCATTTAAAATCAATGTTCTCAATTCATCATTTAGTGGTACATAAATTCTTCCATTATATCTTAGTAGTCCGTCGTTGTCCAAAGAATAACCCTCATACCTCGGTATCCTCATGGTATCTTGTCTGATATTCTCTTTTACGTCCTTGTACAAGTCATCATCAATCTGTAATGCTAAGATATTTTCTCTAAGATTCTTCTTTAGGGGTATTATTGAGAAAATGTGAGGTCTATGAATCAATTCATATGCTACTCTTTTAATGGTTCCCTTAATGTATCTCAAAATCGTGCTGAATTAACAGTTCTGACCAACGCCTTTGTCGCGCGTTCAAGTCACTCAGAGTAAAAATGTGCTGCAATCCACTATGATCAATTTTCAACTCAACTTTTTGTCCAATTAGATAATGTCTCCAAACTCTTAAGGCATAAACAATCGCTAGTAATTCCAAGTCATGGGTTGCATAATTCTCTTCATTCCTTTTTAGTTTCCTTTAAATGTATACGATCACTCGACCATCTTGCATTAATACTGCACCTAAACCTTCCTTGGATGCGTCTGTGCATACCAATAATTCTTTGTCCATATCTAGAACCTTCAATATGCGCATTTCTCTGACCATACAAATTTCTTATTCTTTTTTTTTTGCAATTCCATAATTGGATTTGCTATTTTTGAAAAACCTTCAATGAAACATCGATATTAACCTTCCAATCCCATAATACTATGTACTTCTTGCATGTTCATTGGTGCTGGACATTCCATAATAGCCTCTACCTTCATTGGATACATAATGATACCTTCTCTAGAAATAATGTGTCCCAAATAATGAATCTTTGTCTGATAAAACCGACATTTCAACAAATTTTCGTACAACTTGTTTTCTCTTAAACACTGCAAAACTAATCTCAAATTTTTGTCATGCTCCTCTTTCGTCCGAGAGTAAATTAGTATGTTGTCAATAAATACCTGTAAAAACTTGTCCAAGTATTTGCGGAATACCCCATTCATTAAACTCATGAATACATTGGGGGAATTTGTCAATCCAAACAATAATATAGTAAATTCATAATGTCTGAATATTGTTTAAATTGTAGTTTTAGGGATATCTTCCTCTTTGATTTGCAATTGATGGTATCTCGATCTCAGGTCAATCTTTGAAAACATTGTCACTCCCTTAATTTGGTCAAATACAATTCTTGGTAACAGATACTGGTTCTTGATCATGGCTTTGTTTAATTGACAATAGTCAATGCAAATCCTCCATGATCCATCCTTCTTTCTTACAAAAATCATTGGTTTACTCCATGGTGATACACTTGGATGTATAAGTCCCAAATCTAATAACTCCTTCAATTGCATCTTTAACTCTTGCAATTCAGGTGTCCACATCCGACATGGTGTTCTTGCAATTGGTTCTTTTCCAGGTTTCAAATCTATAGTAAATTCCAACTCTCTTTCCTACGGTAAACATGGTAGCTCTTCAGGAAAAATACAGCAAATTCCTATACTACTAGAAAGTATTCCAATCTTTCTGCGTCACCTTTTTCATTAGGTCCTAAAATAACATACAACTTACATCCTTTGCACATGCTTTTCTATAATTGTAGGGAATAAATAAATTTCAACGACACTCGGTTTCTTCCCAAAATTTCTCTACTCTATCCCAAATCATCAATCAAACTTAATCATTTTGTCTTACAGTTAAGTATCTCATTGTGTAATTCTAACCAATCCATTCCAATCACAATGTTGCAAGATCCAAAAATTGTGATATACAGGTTTACACTTGTGACAAAATCACCCAAGTAAATGTTACAATCCTTAACCTTGCCTACAACCTTTTTCTTAGCACCAGATGCCATTTCTACATATCTAAACTCATCTTGTTCCACTGCCTTGAAATTAATTCTTTTAAGAACAACACTAGATATAAAACTCTCAGTAGATCTTGGATATATCAAAACACTAAACTGTTGATATGCTATCATACCTGAAGTCTCAAGCACTGTAGACTGATGCTCGGTTTGACGGTTATTTACCACTGCATGAATCCTATGGGCCTTGCCAAATATCCCACTATCGTCTGTCCTGCTTATCCAACAATTATTTCCTTCTCAATAGGACAATATCTCTGATAGTGTGGGTCTCCACAAGTCCAATATCTGTTCTTAGGGCCAATGCTCCTAGTTCTAGAGGAAGCATCTGCTGGCCTAGGGTTATGGGGCCCCAATTTGTTCTATGGAACATATATTTGTTGTTTCTAAGGATGACACTGTTACTGCTGTGGTGGTGCTCTATACAGATTCCTATGACTAGTAGTCTATCTACGTGGTGTAGAAAATACATGTCCTCTTGGGGTATCATGGTTCCCAAAAGTCTTCCTAACAGGTGTCTGTTGTTGCGACGCTCTCTGTGACATCTATCTGTTCTATCTGAAAGGAGTGCTACCATTACCCCCACTTTTCAACTCTTCTTCAGTGATAGACGATTTCTGTACTGTATCGTGCAAATTTTGAGGCATCATGATCCTCACCTTATCACAAATGTTGAATTTGAGACCAAACACAAACTTTTTAACCTTTAATTTCTCAGTGTTCAAATGCAGAGCATATGTGAGAAACTCCATGAACCTGGCCTCATAATCCGATACTGTATGACTGCCATGTCGTAAAGCATTGAATTCATTAAATTACGCTCACTGAACCCATTAGATAAGTACCTATCTCAGAATAGTTCCTCGAACAACTCCCATGACACGTCTTCAACGATCATGTTCCATTGTTATAAGAGTGTCTTCCACGAAAGAAGCACACTCCATTTCAATTGAAAGACCACCATGCAGACGTTCATGTTGGAGGTATAATCACACAATGCAAAACACATTGACATATTCTCCAACCAAGCTTCAATGACTAAACCATCCGTAGAACCCAATAACTCAGGAAATTTTACCTTCTCGAGTTCTATATGAACACTACCACTCACTACATGAGGGTGTGCGAACCCTCGTTGGGAATAGAATCCCTACCCTCATTGCGATCAAGGAGATTTATCAGTGCCTCCGACATCCTCTGAAAATACCTCATCATTCCCATTACATCACCCACTGCAAATTTCTCTTGCTCAGTAGTTTGTCCTTCTCCCTATGGAGCAAATCCCTTGGGTGTTGAAGTACTTGGAGGAGTCATTCCTCTTCCTACCACAGCCTGACGTCTATTCATTCTTTGTCCTCTAACCATGATACCTGCATGAAACAATTTAAAGTTGTATTAGCGATACATATTTAATAATTTAAATACAAAACAATGGAAGGCGTAACAGGTCCAGTGAAACAGAGTTGAACCTCGCTCTGATACCATATGTAACATCCCTCTAATGAACTGAACCTCAAAAAATATGTGAATACTATGAAGGTGGTATATATATATATATTACCTTAACATGACGCAACTAAATTTAATCGCTCACTATCTGCACATAAAGTAATACATGAAAACAATAACAATTCTCCGTTTAACTGAACACAAGAGTAGCAATATACGATGCAACATAAAATTTTTGTTTTCTTTATGTCAAATTATTAGGTTCTCCCAAGGATACCTAAATATTACTGCTCTCTATGATGAGGTCGATCTAAAATTTAACCCTCCATTTCTTTCATTCAAAATTTTTATTCAAAAAAAAGCTTAGTCAAGTGGAAACACTGAATTCAACTATGATCACAAAACTCATAGGAATTGAAACCACTAGTACTACCTAGGGTTATCCTACTATTAAGATATCTATTTCTTCCTTGGTCCACCTTTAGTTTAGATAGATACTTCAATAATCTTGATAATTGTTCTAATTCTATGACTTTATCGACTTCTAAATCAAGTCTCTGGATTAATGTTTCGATAGTCTTATAGAAAAAGAGCATTTGGAAAAAGTGTGCAATTTCTTTCAGATAGACTGAAATACATAATAATATAACATATGATGGCAAATAATTGTTAATAGAAACCAAAAGAATGTATAAATTGAAGTAACTTATGTTTTCATTTCGAACAAGGACTGGGAGGGAAAATATTTCCAAGACAATAAGGAAACAATATGTTTAAAATAACCCAACAATAAAATGCGATTTTACTGAAATTCATACCTTATTATAAGCATGGGTTTTTATTAGAGAACAAAACCTGAATATACATGTACATGAGAGGCCATAGTAAATTGAAAATCTCAATCTGATATAATTTCAAGATAAGGTAGAGGCCTATTAATTAAACAATCATATTTAACCACCCCATTAGTCGTACATTAAAGTTACTAGGTCCCAAACATGACACATTCATGTCATATTTGAACGCTGCAAATGAGGAAAATCATAATAGATTTTGTGAAGATTAATGAGTTAGTCAACAATTATTCTGTTCCAATTGTTTTTGGTTACCATAATTCAACGTAGTAAGATTTTTTTGCATCCTTGACATCAAGCTTGCGTACTTTCCAACATCTTAAGAGAACGATTTCTAATTTCTTAGATGTCAAGGTTGATATGTGTTACACAAGGACAAAACAAAAGAACACAAAACATTAATACTCACGCTTATTTTTTAAAACCCTTATTACAGATAAGTCATCTTATAACAACAATTTTTTTTTCTCATTCTAAGAGAAACTATGTTCCAACTTAAACCATGGTCAACTGAGACTGCGACCACAGTGATAGTCCATTCGTGGGGTATCCAAGTATCGAGCACCAAGTCGACTACTGGAAGGGGTGCATGCAATACACTTCCTTAATGAAGTTCAAGTGGCAATGCAGACATGAATAAAGAGACAGACTCTTCATAACATGAATCCTACTTTAACCCATCTCCAACTATCAAGCTTCAATCTGCCATTCCAAACTAGGTAAATATGGATTCCAGAAAGAAATGAGAAACCTACTAGTAACTTCAAAAACCTAGCACATAAATGAACTATAATACAAAGTACAATCTTAATTGTGAAGGTAAATTCGATCTTGAAATTGGAATTTCTATAAACAAGGATAATCTAACTAATGTGACAAGTTGGAGGTGACATGTTTAAAGAAAAAATATTTGGATGAAACTTGATGGGTCTAATAAATCACCCTATGATTAGATTATCGCCATATGTGGAATCGTCAAAAGTGACAATGTTGAAGACAAGGAATGAGGTCATATTTTAATAAGGGTGAACAAAATTTCAACAAGGGTTCGTTTCCAGCCACTTTTGCTAGTTTATTTAATTTATTTTTATTTTTAAAAATTAGTTTGTTGTCATCCTTCCACAACATATTGGTCGACATAAATTCTCTATCGTTGTACATTGTGACAGATCAACAATTACTTGTCTCCAATTTAGTTAACTAATCATTATGTAGTTGTTATTCCCAAGATTCAAAATTTCATAACATAACTCTCATCCAAAATTTTAACAAGATTTTACAAGTTTATAACACAATACTGAATTTAATTCTGATATTGAGAAAGTCGATAAAAATTTCAATTATGTTAGAAAAATAGGACCGTAGAGCAATAAAATAAAACAAATGTAGAAGCAAAACATAGAAGATACACAATACAATAGAGACACAGATTTACGTGGTTCACCCAGTGTGGGCTATGCCCACCAGAGAAATTGTCAGGTCCTTCCTTTATTATTATCCAACATATGAAGGGATACAACCTACAACAAACCTGTTGTAACTTCCTCTTCTTTTTCTCACAGTCTCCTATCTCATAATACAATATTCTCCATCATGCATAGCCACAATACATTTCCCTCATAACAGAGGGTTGCCTTATAGGGAAAAAAACCCTAACATAATTTCTACCGTTAGATCTGTGACCTTATAATGAATGGTTTAGATTTACAATGAAATTACAATATACTTTTACAAGGCAATTTTTCCTTCGGGGGCCCGCTTGCCCCTAGAACCCCCCAGTCGGGGGGATAGCCCCCCCAGACCCTGCAGAGGGGGTACCCCCTCTGCACTCCCCCGCATGGAAGAGTGTACATACTTTTGGGGTGTAAATACTTCATGGGGTATAAACACAGCTGAAAGTAAAAGACCTCTGAATCAGGAAGATAATCAG
>SNQJ01S0007593.1:219796-233967 GCA_010110895.2 Picea sitchensis
TCCATCTACATCTTCCATAACTGGTAATTTTGGCTGTTAAATTTCTCGACCCTAAATTTTCCATCTTTCGACATTGCTCCCACTCGAACCAACAACCCTCTTTTCCTACGAGTTACCTTTCGCTTTGATACCAGTTGTTAGAAAAAAAGGACTGTGGAGCAATAAAATAAAACAAATGCGGAAGAAAAACACAAAAGATACACAATACAATAGAGACACAAATTTACATGGTTCACCCAGTGTGGGCTACGTCCACTAGAGAAATTGCCAGGTCCTTCCTTTATTATTATCCAACATATGAAGGGATACAACCTACAACAAACCCGCTGTAACTTCCTCTTCTTTATCTCACAGTCTCCTATCTCAGAATACAATATTCTCCATCATGCATAGCCGCAATACATTTCCCTCATAACAGAGGGTTTCCTTCTAGGGGAAAAAACCCTAACATAATTTCTACCGTTAGATATGCTACCTTATAATGAACGGTCCATATTTACAATGAAATTACAATATACATTTACAAGGCAATTTTTCCTTCGAGGGCTTCTCCCCTGAACCCCCACTGGGGGCCCACTTTCCCCCAAACCCCCCAGTCGTGGGGATAGCCCCCCCGAACCCTGCAGAGGGGGTACCCCCCCTCTACACTCCCTCGCGTGGAAGAGTGTACATACTTCTGGGGTGTAAATACTTCATGGGGTATAAACATGGCTAAAAGTAAAAGACCTCTGAATCAAGAAGATAATCAGGCTCCACAACCAACAAATTATTCCTGGAAAAATTAAGGGTAACATAATTTCAACTATTATCACAACTATCGGTTAAAATTTTAGCATGGTGAAGGGTTCCACCATACGCGAGCCTTAACAATTTGTGTGAAACTTTTATTGACCTTTTTAAATGTGAACAACTCAAGCTTAGTAACAAGTCGCAAGGAGAGTATTGAGTTACCTTGAAAGGATGACGCTTGAAGTGGATAGAATGGATGCGTATCGAAATCTTCTCACAATATTCATGGAACTTAAGGACAGATTCGATAAGAAATTATATGCCATCTTAATAATCTAAAGCATACAATTTTTTTTTTAAATAAAAATTACAGTTTATTACCTAGAGTTTAGGGATTCAAGGATGGTGAAAAAGTCGGCGCTCACTATCTATCTCAATGGAACTGTCACAACTGGTAAAATGACATAGTAATGATCATACAACTACTTCTGATCTATTATTCTAGATGATTTTTTTGAGACCGAATCAACAGAACTGGTAAATATGGCAATCTTCCTCGTTATATATATTTCTTGAAATTGATCTGCAATACAATAATAATTTCTCTACTCCTAAGATTCTTTTCATAATTGGAAAAAATTTAGATAACTCGACCATTGATATTTTATTCGTTGAGTTTGTATCATACTTTAATTATTAAACTAAAATTCGATCACTCCAACAGTATGGAGAAAAATGGTGTTCACAAGTGAGCTAAAAAAAAATCTGAAATCTCAATAAGCAACATAGGGAGAAACCGCGAACTGTGAATATTTATTTTAAGGAACTGTAATATACATATTCTCATTTAACGTTTGGTCAAACTGAATTATACT
Source organism: Picea sitchensis (assembly GCA_010110895.2). Lineage (NCBI taxonomy): Eukaryota > Viridiplantae > Streptophyta > Pinopsida > Pinales > Pinaceae > Picea > Picea sitchensis. The sequence goes on from SNQJ01S0007593.1 coordinate 221,401, forward strand.
TCCTACAATAGTTAAAATCATAAATAATTGCAAGAACATACGATGACTTAAATCAATATTTCACATATACAATCAGTGACCCAATATTCTATACAACACATAAATAAATAAATAAATAAAATACTATAATCATGATTTACTCTTAAGTGTTTTTCTTTTTGCATTACATAATTATACATATAAATCACAAATTTTTTTATCTTGAACCAACTATTGGTTCGCGTGCATTTTTTTTATAGGAAAATAAAATATATAACTTCAGAAAACTAAGTGGAATTAAAATCATTATGTCCAGTGATTATTCAATATATTACATCCACAATCATAAATATTAAAAATATAGAACAACCAAAATACTACAATCAGACAAGTCAGATAATTGATGTTGATGTTCGAACCTGGACTTGTGCTAATCCTTCCTCTGCATGCTAATCCAAGAAATTCACTGGTACCTTCCAACCAATGCTAGGGGTACTCTTCTTCCCCCTTAGCCCCCGATCCACAAAAGGGACACACATAGAAAACCAGATCTCAAATAGCACAAGATTTCCATCGTAAGGTGAGGCTTCTACCTCCTAACAATACTTGTAACCCAACTCAGACAAGTAAGACTTAGTCAATAGAAATTCCACCAGCATTTCATTCATCAAGCAATAGGGTACTTTCTCTCATCCACACCATTCTTTTTATAGAAAAATTCAACTTGACACTTGTCATCTCATGCACAATTAGCTAATTTTTAAATATTAAACTAAATATTATTCACCCACAACACATGTCACACTCTCCCCAAGTTGCACATTTTAAATCCCTTTTAATTTAATTAATTAATATTTTTTCCCTCATGCCCACAATTAGTTCCTAGATTTCCTCCTAGTGGTCTCTTAGTTCCCCAATTCTTCTTTTATTGTGTCGCCTAACTAAATTTCAGATTGAGTTTGATTAGGACCCTTCTCTTAGTTAGGATTTAGAGGTTGATTGAATTAGGATCCTAACTCTAAGTTGACAACCCATTCTCTCATGAATATAATTTCTTTTAATTAAAAATCCTTTTTATTTATTTCATGCACACATTGTTCACATGCCTAAATTCTTATTCTTATTCTCCCCTTGACTAGTGTTTATTTAGACTAAAATTCCCTTATCCCATTTATAATTTTATTTAGTCAAAACATCTAGGCTTAGAATTTTGGTTTTGTTTTTTGGTTTATAATTTAAATAAAAATTGTATTCTCATTTCTAACAAAAATCCAACATTCATTTCATTTTCTAAGATATGATAGATTTTTATTGACTCAAAAATTATACTTGCGACATGCCCTTCAAGACGCACCTCCGTGCTCCAAGGGTGCCACTCTCCATTGACTAGTTTTGAAGTTTTTCAACGCTTAGATTCAATACTCCACTGGTCGAACTTGTGTGAGACTAAGGGTCCCTTGAGGAATACGGTACCCACCTTATTGCGCAACCCTTAGAAATCCTTGTGAGTGACTATCTCAGTCCACCCTCACTGCATCATGAACCTCTATGAACAAGGTAGTTGTTAACCTTAGTTTAGGTCATGGCGAGAGTGCTAGTAGGATATGATAGGGACATTACCACACCTCTCTCTCATCTGTCTAGTATCTGTGCATGACCCCTTTACTCCATATGTGAGTCGGATTAGCAAGCATCACCATGCCTACATCCATTGACAAAGATAACATCAATAACACATATATATGAAATTCATAACTAAAATCATTATATAACATATGTGTAATAATCAACTATTCATAACCAAGGTAAATGATCCACTCCCTGACTCAATCCGGAGTCCAAGGAAGTATATCTATGTCATCATCATCTTCATTTTGTCATGTTTCGTTCACACTCATGAAACCTCATCAGACTATATGTTAATGCTATACATTAATATAAATAATCTATAAATTTCAATTCGAAATCATAACATAAACATATAAACCCAACTGATAATCACAATGTACCATGTTTTAAACCAGATCACTTTCTCTCGCAAGTGTCCTCAAAGAATAAGTCAATGTATGAAATTTAATCATTAAAATTGGATGTTACAATTTTGATAGTCGTAAGTTGTCTGATGCTAAAAATAATTATATGAAAACTAAGCGTGAGGGCTTGGCCTGTTATAAATAATAGGTGTACTCATTTAACCATAAACAATATAGAAATATTGTCACCCAACCATAGGTTGAAGCCACCCCCTAGCACCTTAACCTTGACAAAGAGAATAATTATGGAAGAAAACCCTAGGTCCAAAATCCAATCAAGGTAACGTACCACTCTCCAGAGCTAGCGTACCAAGCAAAAATTCCAAACCATAACCAAGAGAAAGTCCAAGCCTAAAACTGAAATACTAGTTGCAGTAGTTGCAACTACATCTACTCTCCAGATGTGCGCACTTACTAAATTTCTGCATTGCGCACTAAATTTATGTAGTTGCGAGCTGTATGTATCCAAATGAGCTCTGCAATCCTATATTTATACCAGTGTTTTAAAAACCGGTCGAACTGGAATCAGAACCGATCGATTTGACCAGTTTGATGGTCGATCAGTTCAAACTGGCCAATAAACCAAACCGGTCAGCTGGTGTATGACCAAACCAGTTGGTTTGGTCATAAACCATCCGGTTTGGTCATAAACCACCCGGTTTGGTCCCTATAACCTAAAACCCCAGAAAACCCCCCAAAACCCCCCAAAACCCCCTAAAACCTAAAACCTAAGTAACAAACAAGTACTTGGATCATGTTTTCTCATGCAAGTTGGAGTTGTAAGGTGTTTTGGTGTGCAACTGAGGGTTATTTTCCCTTATTAATGCTATTTAAAGAGGTCCCCACCCCCTCCATTTCACCCACCCTAGTAATCAATGGTAATGTTAAATTCTTAAAGTAAAAGGATGAAAATGAAAGATAAAGGAGAATGTCACTTTCATCTTTCATTTTCATCCTTTTACTTAAATTTTTAACATTACCATTAATTTTTTCAGTATGTTTGAGAGTGGTTCCAAGCTCATTGGACTTCATATGGAGAAAGTAGAATTTTAGGTCCCATTCAAAATTCAACAGACTTAACAATTTTCAGTATTTCAAGATTGGCAAAATTGCAATGTTTCCACTCGATTCTATCATGTATGAGGGTTTGGAATTGAAATTTAATCAAGAGAACCAAGCCCTTTATGTACCTCGATGTTGGTGGCATTGATTGTTGAACTCTTTTGTCATGACCCCAATAAAAATGTACCCTTCACTCAAGTATAAATTCTTCTATTGAACTCTTCTCTTTGTCATCGTGTTAGGTGCCTTATTAGTGTATGTGCACACCAACCTTCGTCTTATATACAAATAGAGAGAAGAGTGGTTGAAGGGAAATACAAAGATGTGGAAAATGTTTTTTGATGATAAGGGTTTGAACAACAGTGTTGAGTTGGCATTAGCCAACTTGGATCTTAATGAAATAGTGATAGAGACGATCACTTTTGATGATGGTGATCCTCTTGAGGGGTCATCCTCCAGAGTCCACATCAAAAAATGCATGAATTGCATTGGATATAGGGGAGGAGGAGGAGGATGAAGGAGAGTACAGTAGTAGTGATGTCAATCTTGATCATTATGACATGGAGGACGACTGACAGTCACGACTCATGAGCTATGAGATTCTTCCATCTACGGTTCTAGTATCTACCCTATGGCTATTTTGTATTTTTCATTGGCATTCCCACCTATAGTATCGGTGACTCTAACTTAGTATGTTATTTGATGTTGTAGAGGCCATTTAGCACCTCCTTGATTATGTATTTATGTTCTGATCTCTAGATATGAATTGCACTTGGTGTCATTTTGATATATTCATGAGCATACTTTGGATATGTTGTCTCTAATTTTCTCTAATGCTTTGGAAAAATGATTTAAAATCTTAAAATTGTATTTTTTTCATTAAAATTTAAATATTTTATGTATTTTTTTAACAACCGGTTCATTGAAACTGGTTCGACTGGTTCATTACCGGTTCTAGTTCCGGTTCAGGTTGGACCGTCGACCGGTTCCGGTATCGGTTTTGGTTTTTAAAACTATGATTTATACTGCTCTTCCTTAGCTGTGTAGTCTGACTTCTCTTTCTGTAGGACAAAAACTCAATATTAATTATTTTCTTTAGTCGACTTGTCTTCTAGGATTATGTTCACTGCTTTAGGGTTTCTTCTTTCTTCCCAAAATATTCTATTCTTGCCAGGGTTACACGTGGAGGTTTAATACCTCCTACAACTTCCAAAATATCAACACTCCCTCCTATCTAGGGAGGTATTTAAAGGTAATGGCCTTGAGCACAAACATACCATTCAACCAATAACATCATCATAGCCACACAGACTATCTCATGATCAAATCATGAGCACCATCATCACTATCAATATCATCTGATAGCATCAACTGTATCATCTCTCAAAGCCATACTCCATCTGAGTAATCAGGCATGATGTTGGATAAGTCACTCACTGCACAGAGTGATACAAGAACCATTCTTCTAATCTAGACATATATCCTAGAAGAATAACTATTCCAACAGATGCTGGAAGCCACGCCATGGGATACAAGGACCATTCTTCTAATCTAGACATATGTCCTAGAAGAGTAAATGTTCTAGAGCATTTTTCGCCTGGAGAATGTCTGTCCACTAGCACATTGACTATCCATCTAGCTAATAATCATTTCCAACACTACTGATAGTCTTCATGGAAATCAAAACAATTCCATTCAATAGAACACAACTGTGTCTATCCATAGTAGTACACAACTACTATCCAGCAGTACACGACCACACCAAGTAACACACGACTACTTAATAATGACGCATAAACACAACCAGTGGAACACATCCACCACAATAGTATACATATACTGTTCATAGACATACAATCTCCACAACAATCATATCATCTGATATCAACCTGTATAAAACAATATAATGATATAAACTGAGTCATCTAGGCCATTATTCCACTCACATCTGTGAGATATGGAAGGACATCTTCCCTTAGAAGGTAAAACATCATCCATGGTCAATTTGGACTATTCTTCTCAATCATAGAAGAATATTTGTGCCTGATTTCTGAGCCTAGACCATTCAACTAACTGGTCGATTCCTATGGCACTAATCATAGTGGAGCTTGGAGTGAATGAGTCTTCCCTAGGGAATGCATGTACCTGATTGTTGAACTTGGACCATTCACCTAATTGGGTCATTCCTTTGACACTAATAATATTGAAACCTAGAGAGAATGAGTCTGCCCTAGGGAATGACTGTCCGTACCATTTCCTACGGAAATGACTATCCTACACCAACCTCCAAAACATACCATTCTTCTAAACTGCTCACAACTGTGAACTTCGAAAGAATGACTGCCCGATGAGTCTAACCATTCTACTTGACCACTACTTAGAGTGACTACCAAGAAGAATGAATGTCCTAGATCACTCCCTCACACTGGTCACAAGGGGAATCGTTGTCTATGGTACATCAAAAATCTACTAGATCGTTTTCATTACGAAAATGACTGTCCGATCTGGACCATTTTTCGAACTGGAAAATGCTCATCCATTAGAAATCTCAAACCACTTTCCGTACTAGAAAGGAAATACTCATCCTGGACCATTTTTCAAATTGAAAAATGACTGTCCATAAATCAATAACATATCAGTGCTCCCTCCCAACCTGAGAGTAATATCTTCCTTTTTTAATAAGGAATTCATCTCCACTAGCCCCAACTTGTTTCTTGAGTATGCAAACTTTTCATCTTGGACAAAGGATTTACCAAAATATCTGCTATCTTCTCATCTGTGGAGGTATATTGGAGAACCACTTCTCTTTTCTAGACTTCATCATAGAGAATATAATGCTTGATCTCAATGTACTTCGGTCTGTCATGGAACACTGGTTTTCTCTGAAGGATTCATATAGCTTTGATCATTACAATATATCAAGGTCAAATTCAACACTTTTGGTTCCGACTAGCTCATGACATTGGGGCAAGGCTCAAACTGAAACATATCCAAGTATCACTTCTTTTGTCATCATGAGAGTCTGCCATGGATTAGCAATCCATTATCCCATACTTCTGAGTAACTATTCTGATACACTATCTATGTCATAGAAATTTTTCACCACGCTTATGCTGTATATGAGATACTCTGCATCAAGTTGTTTGAATCCATACAAGGTCTTCTTATATATGCATACATGGGTCTCTTTCTGGTATACGCTTCTTTCTCACTTTCTTTATTTGGAAGAATAGTCTTTTACATGTAAATTCCAATCTATGGATACTACAAGAGGTATATATGGTTTACTGGAACAAGTTGTTGTCATAGTCTTCTCCCTCCTTCTAGAAGAACCTCTGAATCTTGCAATGCTTCCATTCATAAGTATTTTTCAAATTTTCTTACATACATTGTTATTTATCATAACTTTTATTTCTTCTACTCGATTTATTCTAGTGGGTTCAAACCAAGCTGGTAGTCTTTGTGATTCTCAGTATAATAACTGGTTGTTCTAGATTTTCTTTCTTTCTTGGAATCTTCATGTTCCTCCTCGCGTTTCTCTTTATCTCTTGGTTTCATGGAGTCTTCTATAGATTCCATGCCCTGAAGATTCCAACTTATTCCTTTCATCATGGGATCATGTATGTAGACGGAAAACCAAGGATACTTTAAGTCTTCTTTTCAAAGAAGACTTCTTATGAACATGTGCTACTTATCATGACTGCTACTTTCAATGGGAACATGGACATATACTTCATAATCCTCAATGGATCATATCATTTAGGATTAGCTCCCTCCTAATCCTTGCTTCATGCATGAATGCATGCTCTTATTTTGGAATTATGTAATCAACTGTCTCCAACTAAGAGATTCCACGCTTCCGTTTGCATCCTTATTTCCTTCTACAAAGTGTCACAAGTCTTTTTCTAATTTCCTCTTGGTTTTTGACTTCTTCTGGGTCTCTTCAAGTTTGATTATGATTTCATATTATCTAGTAGTTATTACTTATATAATATCTTCCAAAGGAATTGTACCAAGGATTGTCAACACACTTCATCTTTTCATGTGTATTGCTTGACTTGTAGTCATCGTGATAGAAATCCTTATCTTGTTATTCTTCCATGGTTATTGTTTCACTTGAACATCTTATCTTCTAAGAAATAGATATGCATGATATGTACAAAAACTATGTAAAAACAATATGTACAAGAACTTTGAAGAATATTGTTACCTTGACTTAGAAGAAGGAATCTTGCTTCATCTTGTTTGACTTTATTTGAGGGTTCCTTTTCTTCGACAATTGTTTCTTCGTGTGTTTCCTTCCTTTTCTTTAAATCAGGACAATGATTCATATTTTCGACAGTTGAAGCGTTTTATTTTTTACATATCCTTTTCTTGATTTGGTTTCTTCCTTGATTCAAACTTCATCTTATTCCTGTATTTATTGAACTTTGTTGTGAGGTTTGATCATCATATTTCCTTTGGAATTTCTCTTTTGCGCTAATACTTGATTCTTCTTGTGCACAAAAAGTCCAAATTTCTTCAAATGTGGGATACTCCTTTCTTCAGTTCATGCTTGCGGAAAATGCATCCCATGCCTTGGGAAGGCCATTGAGTACTATATTTACCAGTTCCCTTTCTGAAATGATTTCTTCAATAGCTTGTACTTGATCTCTTAACTGATAGATTCTTACCAAGTGTGATGTTATGTTTTCATCATCATTCATTTTCATGTCATGGAGCTCTTCTTCAGACTCATTACTTGTCCAATGTTTCTGACTGAGAAGAGGTTAGTTAGGGCATCATACATCTTCTTAGATGAGTCAAGATGAGATATGTAGGGTATCAAGTGGTATTTTATAGAGTCCACTATGATACTCATGGCATTGATGCCATTGTTCTTTAACTTCTTTGTAACTGCGACATTCTGAGGTTCCTTCTATTTTCCTTCTTCAAACTGTGGTTCCACAATCTTTCCTTTCGCGATATCCAATAATTTATCTTTAGCAAGGATGAGATCAATCCTTCTCTTCCATCCTCTAAAGTTAGAAGACCGCTCTGACTTTTTTTCTAACTTCATAGAGTAAGTCATGACTGCTTTGACTTGGTCAACCATTGACTTTGACCAAAAACTCAAAATTGACATCTTAGCTTGCTGAGGGTACCAGGAGGTGCGCTAGGCTAGGGTGCACTAGGATATCTAGGAATTAGTGCAAGATATTCACTTAAGGTGCCTTAACAAGAGGGTTAGGGTTTCGTTGCTGCAACAAAATCTTTGACTACAATTGTAACTATAACTGAGAAAATCCTCCTAATCTATCTTCCAGCGGTTAGACTGTCTGAAGATAGTGTGGGCCCATAACATTTTATAAATAATAGGTGTGTTCGTTTAACCATAAATAATACAGAAATATTGTCACCCAAACATAGGTTGAAGCCACCCCCGAGCACCTTAACCTTGATAGAGAGAATAATTTTGGAAGAAAACCCTAGGTCCAAAAGAAAATCAAGGTAGCGTACCACTCTCCAGAGATAGCATACCAAGAAGAAATTCCAAACCATAACCAAGAGAAATTCCAAGCCTAAAACCAAAAATACTAGTTGTAGTAGCTGCAACTGCAACTACTCTCCAAAATTGCACACTTACTAAATTTTTGCATTGCGCACTAAATTTCTGTAGTTGTGAGATGTGTGTATCCAAATGAGCTCTGACATCCTATATTTATACTTCTCTTCCTTAACTGTCTGGGCCAACTTCTCTTTCTGGAGGCTAAAAACTCAATATTAATTATTTTCTTTAGCCAACTTGTCTTCTAGGGTTATGTTCAATGCTTTAGGTTTTCTTCTTGCTTCCCAAAATATTCTATTCTTGTCAGGGTTATACATGGAGGTTTAATACCTCCCGCAACTATCATAATATCAACATGGCCATGGTATATGATTTACAAAATTTTCGCCACTATTTACTGGGGTCGGATTTCAAAGTCTTCATTGATCATTTCGTGCTCAAGTATTTGGTTGTTGTTGTTCCAAGAATTTGACTTTGATGTTATCCTTAAGATTGGAAAAAATATGTTGGACCATATCATCTTTCGCAGATTCAGACTGGGGAAGCTGCTAAGAGCTTCGATGATGAACTTCACGATGCAAAAATCTTCCGGGTTGAAGCCATTCCTGATCAATTGGCCAAAATATAAGAATTTATCATAACCGAACATGCTCCCACTAAGTATAATCCCACACAACATTGAAAAATGGTGACCTGTAGTGTCTATTATCAATTGATTTCTAGGAAATTGTATAAGTTGGGCACATATCACATCTTGCATTGGTGTGCTTTGGAACATGAACGATACTCCATTTTGTACAAGGCACATGAATATATTGTTGGAGGCCACAATGTCAGTAAGGATACCACACATAAGGTTCTGCATGTAGGGATTTGGTGGCCCTCTCTCTTTGCAGACTCTAAATACTACCGCAAACATTGAAACATATGTTAACATGTTGGAAATCCCTGTTACAGAGATGAGATTCTATTCTTCCCTATGACTACACTTAATCCCTTTGAAAAATTGGTGATATATTGTATTGGCCCCACCAATCTTCCCATGCATTGCACAGGGGAACACTACATCATTACCACGACCAGATACCTCACGAGGTGGGCCAAAGAATCACCAGTTAAGGATTGTACAACATAAACAACAACGTGCTTTATTTTTGAGAACATCATCACCAGATTAAAATGTCCAAGGGTGTGGATGAGTGAGCAGGGTCAATTTTTGTGAATGAAACCATTGAACGAATCACTAAGGAGTTCATGATACATCACCAAAAGTGCATGCCTTATCACCCTCAAGCCAATGGTATAATGGAGGATTTTAATAAAATTTTAGAACATGCTCTAACAAAATTTTTCAATGTGCAACATGATGAATGGGATCACCACATCCCCACAATCCTATTGGATTATTGAATAACATGAAAAGGGATGACCAAGCGCAAGCCATTCAGAATTGTCTATGGAAAATAAGTGATCATGCCACTAGAACTTTTTGTTTCTAGCCTCTGTGTCGCCCTAGCCACCCAAATGATTGATGATCAGTATCTCTAGCACAAGTTAGACGACCTAATAGAACTAAAAGAAGACAAAATGATGGCCAATTTTAGTCAAGTGGTTGAAAAATAAAGACACAAGGCATGACACGATTGTAACATATGCCATAAAATTCTCCATCCTATATTTTCAGTATTATTATACGATAATAAATATTTACACCATTTGTGAAAGCTCTGCATGCATTGGTTGGTTCCTTTTTGACTAGTCTACATTAGTGAAGAAGGTGTCACCAAGATGGAAACCCTACAAGGTTATCCACTTAAGGGAATCATTAATGGCAACAGGTTGAAGGTTTACTATGGCCCGTAGGGGTCCGTCATCATTTAAACTCCTAGTCTAAGTTTTCAATAGGGGTAGAATATATTTAGTGTAGGTTGTAAAACATGTATCATAACTCATAGTTGACATAAATTACCTTTTGGACAACACAACATTTAGACCATTCAAGTAGGTGGACTCGATAGATTGATAGTTTGAGCAGTTTTTTAGATTTCCAAATTAGGTTGATGCTTTGGCATAGAGAGAGGGTTCATATCTGGTTTGGCAATTCACAAGAGTTATGGAATATTTTCCTTGACATTCAATCCATTTAAAGGGAAAGTTTTCCAATTTGGGCAGTTCACACATTATACCACAAGTACACAGTCAATTATACCATTACATTCTCTGACACACATCTCTAGTACAACCTATCTCTCATCTACTTCCCTTTGATTCACATTTCGCCGCCACATTCTACTTGTTCTCCAAGCCATCCCCTCCCATTGAATCTTTCTTTCTCCCCTTCATCATATTTCCCATCCTCTCCCCATATATATCAACCCACTGTTTCTCTCACTAGAGTAATACTCCATGACCCATTCCCTACCACCTCCATCTATGACTTCCTTCATCATCCCAATGCTATTTCTCCAGGTTATCTTATTATTTTACAGTTTTATCTTCCCCCCTATCATGGCGTGGCATAACAGACTGTCCATACTCTATTTTTTCTAGTTCATTTGAGCAACTCAAGAGCCTAAACTTCATTTTTCATGAATATTATCAGTCTGTCACTAGCTACTCGGTAGAGGTCCTTCTTGTTATAAATTACAAGAATATTGAGAGGGGATGGGTGAATTAATATTACATCAGATTTCTCAATTTACTTTGCTTTCAACAAATTAAATTTATTTATAAATTTTTACTTAATCAACGATATATGCAAAACACAAAACGCAACACAAAAAACACATTACACCATAATTTTTACGTGGAAACCCAATGTGGGAGAAAAACATAGAACTTGTTTCTTTATGTTCTTCTGCAAGCACCAGATTAGAATTTACAATTATTCATCTTGAAAGGAAACCACCTGTCACAAATGAGGACACCAATCCTCTCAGGAACCAACTTGTCGAAGATAATTTGGACACTAATCCTATCAGGCACCAACCTATTGCAGATAATGAGGACACCAATCCTATTAGGCACCAACCTGTCGTAGATAATGAGGAAATCAATCCTCAGTGAGATTCAACTCACCCTATCATGACCCTTCCACCCTAAATTAGATTTTAAATAATGTTATTGCAGAATTGGACCTAAAAATTAATTTGTTATATCTCTAGTTTAGTTTCGTTGAACAGTTGTAGGTCCTTTTTCTTCTCTTTTTATCCACACCTGAATCAAACAGAGCACATCCTTATTTTTATTTTTTTTCCTAAGTTCCCCTTATTGTATTTGGATGCATAAGAGTTACATTGTGGAAATATTTTGACTAGATCAAAGTCCTCTCAATTACACTTTTGTCTAAATAAAGTATGTAGACGCATGAAAATTACATTGTGGACCAATCTTGACTAGATTAAGGTCCTTTTAGTTACACTTCAGTATAAATAAATCATGTTGATGTGTGCCAATTATATTGTGGACAAATCTTGACCAGATCAAGATCCAGTTATAACTGGACATTCTTTGACTAAATCAAATGGACCAAATATTCCTATGAATGAGCTCCAACTCATATCCAACAACAAAACTTGGTCTTATCAGAGCATGACACAACGAGTCACATTTTGGTCTATAGTGAACCTACTCCATAGATAGAATAAGATCCCAAGGCTCAAGTAACAAGTCTTCATCTTGTCACACTTCCCCTCTAGTGCGCTTCACTGAACCACTATGTTCATCCCACCACGTTTGACTCTGTTTCTTGTCACACGAGATTTGTTTAGTCACAATCCAAAGTGCTAGTCATCGCACTGGTTCGAGGTTGTTGGATTACGAAGAGGGGGGGTGAATAAGTAATAACGTAATTATAATCCTTTTTCTTCAAATGTTATATCAATGTAGAATTATTATCCAATAATGAGCAGTAATAAATAAACAATCACACACATACACAGTACA
>SNQJ01S0007594.1:74873-89153 GCA_010110895.2 Picea sitchensis
ACTTATTCTCATTTAAAAGATGTATTTTTCGTTAGGATTTTTGATCCAAGATTATGCACGTCTTTCTTAATGCTGGGGAGTTTAGATCCAGGGTTTATTTAGAGTTTCAAGAAAAAACCCAGAGCACTAATATATCAATTCTCGGTCAAAGTCAAGGAAGGTCTCACCTAAGATGCAGAGAGGATCACATAAACCATAAGGTCTTGTGATAGGGATGACGCCTAAACACACATAAAGTCATCAAGATTGGCATCCATGCAGTGCATATCCGACATATTATTAGGAATAAGGATTAAAACAATACAGACACATATTAAACTCATACATGATAGAAACATAATGGATCGGAACTGTTGCATATTTATTACTAGATCCATTTCATCACAACAAAAATATACATTGTACATGATAGATAAATATGATAGCCATATAGCCTCATATCATCTCTATATAAATCCTCATAATTACAAAATATTGCGCATTGTGCCTTTGCTAAAAACTTAGACATCCAACATACACAAAAGTATATTCATAAGCATTACAATATTACAAGAGGCTCAGTGTGAGCTCAATACTAAAGACTCAACGAATCTCTTATCCTCAATATCTAACTAGCCAACCAACACTAATTATGATATTAATCTTTCCTTGTATAACTTTTTCTGCTGGGGAGCATTGTCTCTTTCTGCTCTGCTCCACTCGTTTGTCTGACAAAACTACCTCGCACACTTATGGAGTTTGCCAACGCTCCATGTAGGATTTATGTATCAATGGTGATCTTAACTACCTAGCCAGCTCGTCTTTTGATAGTACCACGTCCTCGTATGCTGCTGGAAATAATCATTCGAGAATATTTCTCGATGATTCATTTATTGATTATGGCGGGCATATTCTTGATTTTCAGTGTGACTAAAAATCAGACCAATGCACACTTGGTAGTCTTTAATCTTGGCACGCAACTGAAAAAACTTGGTCCGATGTGCACTATATGTCATTCCTTGTGCATTTCCTTATGCGCGTGCACAATTGTGGAATGAGTGCGCACAACTTCGTTTGTGCATGTGCTCAAAACTGAACCAAAAAATTTGGGTGACAACAACCCCCCACCACTATTATCTAGCTCATCCTCGAGCTAGCTACTTTATGGAATGAATTCTGCAACAATAGCATTGTGCTTTTGAGTTCTAGCACAAATTATAGAAACTTGCGCTCAGGCTTAGTAAAATGATATTGGAGCGTATGTGTCAGTTGGACGGCCTTATCTACGTTGATAGCTATGATTGGAGGTTTTGTGAGATCATTTTGTTAAGTTGCTCGATGAGAGGGTCAACGACAACTTGTATGTCTGAGACCTGAGTATACTAATCCATAGCCCCGTCGGCCATCGAAGTGATCAACTCTCACATATCCTATTGCTCAATCCTAGCTGAAGTGATCTCCTTTGTTCATGTAGTAATGGCATGCATTGCAACAATGCACAATGCATGCCATTACTAAAAGATGTATTTTTTACATCTTCTCATTTAAAAGATGTATTTTTTGTTGGGAGTTTTGATCCATGCTTATGCACGTCCTTCTTAATGCTAGGGAGTTTAGACCCAGGGTTCATTTAGAGTTTCAACAAAAAACCTAGAGCACTGATATATCAATTCTCGATCAAGGTCAAGGAAGGTCTCACTTGAGATGCGGAGAGGATCACATAAACCAGAAGGTCTTGTGATAGGAATGATGCCTAAACACACATAAAGTCATCAAGATTGGCATCCATGCAGTGCATATCCAACATATTATTAGGACTAAGGATTAAAACAATACAGACACATATTAAACTCATACATGATAGAAACTTAATGGATCGAAACTGTTGCATATTTATTACTAGATCCATTTCATCACAACAAAGATATACATTGTACATGATAGATAAATATGATAGCCATATAACCTCATATCGTCTCTATATAAATCCTCATAATTACAAAATATTGCACAATGTGCCTTTGCTCAAAACTTAGACATCCAACATATACAAAAGTATATTCATAAGCATTACAATATTACAAAAGGCTCAATGTGAGTTCAATACTAAGGACGCAACGAATCTCTTATCCTCGATATCTAATTATCCAACCAACCCTAATTATGATATTAATCCTTCCTTGTATAGCTTTCTCTATTGGGGAACATTGTTTCTTTTTGCTCTGTTCCACTCGTTTGTCTGACAAAACTACCTCGCACACTTATGGAGTTTGCCAATGCTCCATGTAGGATTTATGTATCAATGATGATCTTAACTACCTATCCAACTCATCTTTTGATAGTACCACGTCCTCCTATGCTGTTGGAAATAATCATTCGAGAATATTTATTGATGATTCCTTTATTGATTATGGCGAGCATATTCTTGATTTTTAATGTGACTAAAAAATCAGACCAATGCGCACTTGGTAGTCTTTAATCTTGGCACGCAACTGAAAAAACTTGGTACGATGTGCACTATATGTCATTCCTCGTGTATTTCCTTAGGTGAGTGCAAAATTGTGGAATGAATGCGCATAAATGTTGATGGTTATGTAAATATTTCCATTTGAAATTTCCTTGCCCAATGCAAAGTATGATATCGCGCTCTTCAGTTTCATTTATTGTCAGCAGTGTTTGTTCAAATTACATTTAGCTATTAGCAAAAGTGACCCATGCCAGAGCCATTCATATTGTATCCACAGAATTGCATCCACATAATCAACATTTTTTATATATTGCATCCACAGAACCAACATTTTTTTCTTTGTACTTTCTCTTCAATTGATCTACGTATTGGAATCAATACATCCCTTCTTTGTACTTTCTTTTCAATTGATTAATTGTAATTGAAATATCATGCTACAAGTAGATGTTACCAGATGGATCTTAATGACGGGTTGGAATTAATGGGCTCATAGGCGTTGAGAAGCAGGTCAATCCAAATTTAGAAGCAGGAGGCTAGATCCATGGCTGCATAGATCCTTCACCTATAAGTACTTCCATATTTCAAACTTTAATCTTCAGTTTAATAAAATTTTCATCTTTAATAATTGAAGTTCATAGAATGTACCTGTTAGTAGCACAGTTTGGATTTTGTGGTCTTATCTCCTTGATTGTTTCAGTCTCTGATACAAAAATAATTGTTTTTGTCTCTTCCACAGAAATAAGTTCCAATGGGGAAGCCTCTGGTACAAATCTGCAATCTGGATGGATAAGTGTATACAACACAACAATTATATGTACATTCTGGTAACAATTACAGGTACACTCTTTTACCAATCAATATGTTTGCGTGCTGAAATAACATGCATGGTTGGACCGGTATGTCTCCTTACTGAAATGGATTTCTAATATTATATGTTCTAGCAGGAACTCACTGAAGAAAACAAGGTCAGAGTGCCTACAAGGCACAACTCCAAAAGAGTGCAAGTGCAAACCACAAGGCACAAACTCCAAAAGGGTGCAAGTGTAAACCACTCAGCCTGATGGTCCTTGTGTTGTAAGCTCGAGATGACGGATAAAGTTCTAAGGTGTAGTATTGTCGAAGCCTTGAATCCTACTAAAGTTAAAGTGCATGTAGATCGCCACTGGACATGCATAACAGAGATCTATGCAGAAACCATCCACTGCAACAACCAAAGACTTACTGCAGCAATCCCTTGAAAAACTGTTTTTGATAAATAGTGAAAAAAATTTGAACACACCAAAGCTAATAAAGTCCCATCACAAACCCTAACCCTAACCCTAGTTTAATTACAAAATTTAGATTATGAAATTGGTAAATACTAGCATAGACGCTAACTCGCGGCTGAGAACGCCGAAAGGTATCGACTGAAAACTTGTGCCCCCAATATAAAACGTATGTTCCGTCCGTCTGTGGTAATATGAAATGTTTGGTTGCACAGTTTAATCCTACTTAATCATTTAAAAGTGGCATTTACATATCCTTACAATAATTTTTTAATGTGATTAGGTAAATGTTAAAAATTAAACATGTTAACGGATGCCTTGATAAATGCAAGAAAGTTATGAATAATAAATCTAATCCATTGATTTTGGAAGATGACTAAAAATATGCCAGCATCTTCAATGCATAGCCATCAGATTAGGGTTTAAGGTTAAATAAGGTTAAAAGATCATTAATTATGCCCATTGTCAATAGATGCACACCTTTGGACGTAATAAAAAAATATTTACTTTTTAAAATAATTAAAATAATAATTGTTTTTTTCAAAACATTGAAATTTTTTTGCAGCGCCATAGAGTTATAAGAAAACATATCAAGATGCACCAATTAATATATCAAGATGCACCAAGTATTAGGCAGTCAAAGAGAGTTGATCACCATACAAAAGATAGAGTCCATGGTTAGAGGAGAGACTAATAATGGGAGGCATTTATAATACTTATTAAATAATCTTTTCTTCAAATTTTATTATAATATTTATTAAATAATCTTTTCTTCAAATTTTAAGTTCTGTAGTTATTGATTTTTAAAAACTTTAAAATTAAATATATATATTTTAAATTTTTTTTATTGATACATTAATATAAGGAAAAAAAATGATTTTTTAAAAACTTTAAAATTAAATATATACATTTTAAATTTTTTTATTTTTTTTTTATACGAAAATAAAATTAATAACAATAAATATTTTAGATGATATAATTATCATATATAATGTTGAAAAATTAAGAGGTGAAAAGTATTTGTGTTTTGAATTTGATTACATTTATAATTAGAATTTTTGTATGGAGAAAGTGGTAGACACAAAGAGCTTCTATTTTAAGTAAAATTAATGCACACAAATTGAATCTTGGAATTGGAAATTAAGGAATATTGAATTTTGGAGTTGGAAATTAAGGAAGTACTCTTTAGAACATTTTTACAAACAATAATTTTGTATGGTTATCAAGTTTTGGAGTTTCCCCCTTCCAAAAGAATCTTGGAAGAATGTTAAGAGTTCAAAAACCCTTACTCTATTATATTCACAAAAATAGATACATGTTACTATTAGAAGGAGAAGCATTATACCAAAGGTTGCAAGTGAAGATAACGGTAGATACTGTATCATGATGAAATGGATTAAAAGTGGGGAATTGAAGAAGAAGACTCACCACATGAACCATTTTCCATTTGAGACCTAGTATAAAAGAAGACAATAGAGAAGTTGTGTGATGCATAAAAAACTAAAGTACACAGCAGAATAAATTCAATTATACATAAAGCATTAACAAATTTAGTGTTTATTCAATAAATGTGAATGCTTATATTAGGCAATATGCAAAAATGAGGGATCAATTTGGAGACAATGATCTCAAACTTTCGGAAAACCGTCCAAATACTAAATCCTTAAAAGAGACAAAGATGATCTTCTTTGCTCCATAATAGACATTATATGGAAAAAGACAAGAAGTTAGATATATTTGGAATTTCAATCATTGGTGGTTTCATCACTTGGTCCAACTTCCTCCATTGGTCCATATTTAATTGACGTGGCCAAAGGCCAAATGTTCTTAGAGATGATTTCCTCACGCAGTTTGGGTTCCAAATCTTCCATTATTCATAACTTCTTTGGTGCATCAAAATGCACACAATTACGATGTGATTAATTTTGTTTACTAAATGTTGTCACTCTTATGGACCAAGCATGCTCAGGGAAATGCACATCAAGTAGGCTTCCAAGATCTATTACGAAAACAAAGGACGTGAGACTTAAGTACTGCATCTCCTCTAAGAAATCCATATTCTAGAATTTGCAACTTACCCTTCTTTTACAAGTCATTGATTTGCCAAGTTGGGTACTTGCACCGAATTTCCAGTTTTTAATTGAATTCACAAAAATGAAAATACGGACTCTAATTCAAGTCCAAATTGGATGATTCATATTGGAAGACATTTTCCTTTCCATTTTCCACCTTCCTACAATTTCTAAATCTCCAAACATAGGCTAAATCTTACTCTTCTAAAATTTCCCAAAATTGTGTCTAAGAGAAGAATGGCATACCTTTTGAACAATGAATGTCCTTATGCGTCCTGACTTGCACAGCTCTGAAGATCCAACTCTAGTTCCTGCACACAAGAAAAAACCAAATACCAATCTACAAATTCTCCAAGTGTTAGGAAATTCAAATCTAATCTAGATCTATTCTGATCTACTCATGGAGAGATCATATCTACTTTCTACAATTGAACTCAACAATGTGGATAGGGGAAAACCATAGATCTATATTCATAAATAAAGAGAATTACATCAATCAAATTAGCATACCTTGAGTCATGAAAGAGATGGTCCTAATTCCAGGTTTTGATGCTCCTCCTTAGCCACTTGAGCTTCTCTCTCCATTTTTCTAGCATAGCCACTCTCAAACTCTAGCTACTATTTCACCAGGATGACCACTCTCAAACTCTAGCTCCCCATCTCCTTGATTTGGCCTCTTCTTATAGGAATTTATAAGATATTAGAGATATGATTCATGACATGTGAATTAGGTGGTTACAAGTCATGGATATGATTGATGGCATGTGAACTAAGCAATTGCAAGTCATAGATAGGCTTGATGGCATGTGAACCAAGAAATTTCAATTCATACACAAGTTTCATGCTTAATTATGAGATTTTGCAAACCTATTATGAACATTTTCTCTATCATGAGATTTTTTCTCAAGTTCCATGCTCAATTATGAGATTTTTAGAATTCATTGTGAACTTTATTGTCAATTATGAGTTTTGTTATCACACTAAGTTGCCT
This sequence comes from Picea sitchensis, assembly GCA_010110895.2. Taxonomy (NCBI): domain Eukaryota; kingdom Viridiplantae; phylum Streptophyta; class Pinopsida; order Pinales; family Pinaceae; genus Picea; species Picea sitchensis. Next base: position 81,648 of record SNQJ01S0007594.1, read on the forward strand.
TGGGTGTTTTAATTTGTTTTCATTTTTCTAAGCCTTAGATTTTAATTTTTTAAAGTTTCACCCCTTCTAAAGTTGTGTTTGTTAGGACCCCCTTGATAAATAAAGTGGTTGAGTCATGACTTAAGTGTTGGTCCTCATATGAATTTGCACCTAGGACCTTTTGTTCACAACTTAACTTTTTTTTCCCCCTCATGATTTGCCACAAGGATCAACCCTCTCCATGAATAGATTGATTTGATGCACCCTTTTCTTAAATCATGACCTCGTAGACATGCCTTGTTGTCCTTGCTTACCTGTCTAATCATAATTTGAATTGGAGTGTTGCCCACTTATCAGGTGGTTTCGTAGCGTCTTTCCTGTTTCATCATGCTTCCACCACGAGTTATGATTACCATGACTCATGTCTTGTTCCTTGTTTTCAGTGATAGAAGTTGGCTAAAGGATACCTCAATATATCGTATTTACGAGCCATGGAAATGGTTTATAATTTTGAAAAAGTCAAAGAGTGTTGCGTTGCGCAAACTCACAGTTCTGATCGAGTGACAACAGTGCGACCAAATATGATGCTGAGGTAGATTCGGAGGCCGAGAGGTTCGTGACATCGTCCTGGAATATCGATGAAGCTCCAAACAAGTGTTTACTCCACAGGTATCTCGCGTTGCCTCCTCTGCACATTATTTTTTACAGAGAATTATCCCTCAGAGTTTGAATTATCGGGCTTGCACAGTTGTGAGAGATTTTTCTTCGCATCATATTCTGGTCTCCTCTCATTTCAAATATTTTAGCTTCACTACCTTTATGCCAAAGTTTGAAACACCCACCTGCCATAACCATTGAGCTTACAACATCTAGAAAGTCTATCCTCTGCATACACATCGGTTTGCACAAAGATGCTGCTTAACCACACGGTGTCTCCCCTGCATCCTTTGACATTTGAGTTGAGTGTGTTTTCCCAGCTTCAAAAGGCCAATTATAGAGTACCCTCTCATTTGTTAAACCTTCATTGCTTGCACAAATCTAAGGGTGGGATTTCCACAGTCAAAGTCTTGGCTGACTAGCACTAGTCTGTTTTAAAGGGTCAACTTTGTACATTTGAAAGCTCAATATTAATTCTTCCTGGTCATTACTACCCCCATAAGTCATAAGAAACTCTCATTCTAATCTATGGAGACTCCTCAGCTGAAGAAGACACACAAAGGTGGCAAGGTGGTTAGAACAGAACCTGTGGATATGCATCTTTTTGATACAGAGCCCATGGAAAGAGAGGTTTTTTAGAGAGCGGGATGCCTCTCTTTATCTCAGAATATGAAAAGAGGCCATCCGGAGGTGACCAGATAGTTTGCATTACATTTTGATAGCAGGAGAACCAAGGTTAGGGATTTAGAATTTGAGGTGATAGAGGCCTCTATTTCAGCTGCAACAAGAATCCCTATCATAGGTGAAAAGTGGTTCAAAGCCATGTCTTTGAGTTCAACCTATGCCAAATATTTCCTCAAGCATGAACATCAAGCCAGTGATTTGTCTAAAGGTGTGCCAAGGAATCGATTGATTGAGCATTTTGACAGGATGTTGAAGATCATCCAGAGATACTTTACATGTGAAGAAAGGTTTAACACATTGTACCGGTACCATATAAGGATTCTAATGAATTTTACTGGTAAAATTGAAATGAATATTCCCTATTACTTGTTAAGGAGCATAGGTAAGATTTCAGACAGGATTCAATCCAAGTCTAAGGATGTGGACACTAGCATTTTCCACTCTGGATTGATTAGAATGCTAGTCTCTGAGGAATTGGGTAAGAAAGATATTTCATGGGAGAATTTTGTTGTTGCTTCTCACTTCAAGTTGGATACAAAATCTACTCCTCAATCACAGAATGCAAGCCCTTTATCACCCACCAGTGTTGCTAAAGCAAGGACCAGCAGGAAGAGAAAGGGAAGAACTCATGTTCAAGTTTTAGAGGTCATCAATAAGGTCACAAGAACTGAGGAGGAAGCTTGTCATTCCCCACGAAGAGATTTTTCACCTCCTCCTCCACCAGGGTTAGAAGAAGTTCCTTCTTCTACCAAAACTGCAGTGAAGAAAGGGAAGAAGCTACATTTCCCCTCTTCTCCTCCAGAAGCCAATACCAAGGGTAGGAAACCTTTTACAAGGTCATCAGTTCCAAAAGAGCTTTTCGAAGAATAGTCTTTGCCATAAAATCCTATACAAAAGAAGAAGGGTAAAGGCATTGAAAAGCCTGTGGAAAAGAAACAAAAAAACCCTGTACAGAAGAGGAAGGGTAAAGGTACTGAAAAACCTATGGAGAGGAAAGAAGAAACCTCTATGAAAGACATTGAGAATCCTGTGGAGAAAACAAGAAATCTCAGTGCAAAAGAAGAAATATAAAGGCAAAGGTTTCAAAAAGCCTAATGAGACATTGTTGGCGTGCGAAATTGACCGTTCGTCAAATGGAGGAGTGAATCCAGTCCGGGGTTGTCTAATTAACCCAAACCGTTTGGATTAATCCACTCCGACGGGTTTAGCGGCTCCGTTGGCCAATCTAAGTCCTAAAGAAAGCGAAAAACCTAACTAAAGAAAGTGTAATAACTAGATGAATAACAATCGCTGAAAACTATATATAGTTCTAATATGTATTTACAGCTTAACTAACTAATATTTTATAAAATAACTCTACTTATTATATATACAATATATACAAATGATTCTATTACTAATATATATATAATATGTACACAATACGAATTTTAATCTAAATCCGCGAAAATCAAATATGGATCGATCTTTAAAACAACAGTAACGCTATTTAATATTTTTGATTTATTTTCTTATAATGTTCATAACTGAGAACTAGAATATCAAACTGTCTAATTGAAAACTGAATTCACAGATAGCAGTAGGTATATAAGCTACAGGACATTTCTGTATTCATTAAACTAATGAAATTAAACTAGCAAACTGACATGTTATCGCATCCAATACTTGTTCAGTGTGTAGTATCCAATCTCCCTATCTAATGAGATAAACCCGCAACAGATCCTACAATTGATTCTCATAAATGTGAAGCAGCAATGATGGAATTCGAATGATATAACATATAAGAGATACGATCACAACAATCTTATAATTTCACAAGCAACCACATTAAGATAAATCTTGCTGTGAGAACTTGTGTATTAATGTTCAACAAATGATAAAGGTAAATCTCTTANACTGTATGTTAAATCTGGAACATAAAACATGGATAACATATAAATTTTTATCATACCAATCTGTAGTAAACCACAATAGCTAAAGCAATAATAATCTAATTACAAATTGAAACAATCATAACTTGAATAAAACCACAATATGGAGAAGCTAAAGCCGTGACAAATATCATACTCTATTCAAGTCTGTAAATAAAAAATGCATAGTTTTTTCCCCAGGCAGAGATGGTTTGAAGTTTACAAAATAACATGCTTATATAGGTTCCAGGAACAAAATGCTTCCTGTTGATAACATCAAATCTGTTCAAAAATGTGGGGGATGCAACCTCCCAGATTTTACTTGATATCAAAAAACTAATAGCCTAATCTATTTACTAAAAACATAAAGATGGTATGGCTGGAAAATCCCAACAGTGGCTCATATCTACTTGAAAATCATGAGTTCCTGAAAACAAATAAAAATAAGAAGATTTTAGATGTATTTTCAATTATCAAAAGAAGCAATTCGAATTTTTCTAACTAGCTACAGAATCTGTAGCTAGTTGTAATAGCCAATGCAATCAAAACAAACTAATCTTAATCAAAAAAATAGTTTATCGAATCAAATCGTATATCCTAACTTAAGAGTGACCAAATCGTGCTAAAATTAAAAAAAATCATACCTCTGATCATGAAATCAAATCGAATCATGATGGATGTAGATGCTTCTACGTTTTTTCTTTTAAATATCACATGTCCTGTAGATGTATAACTTGTTGGCATACTGGTTGAATATCCTTTGGATTGATCAAGGGTTCACAGTAGGAGGCTGAGACACATGGCTGGACGGGTGAGAGGGGTGATGTGGGATGCTAATGCACAGGCTTGGAGAGGTCACAAATGTTTCAACACTTGCAAACAGACCAAAACACTCCCTTCAGCCACAGAGAAAAACTGAGATTTGACCTCTAAAGGACAAGCTATATCTCTGGAATGATCCAATTTCTGGGGAAATTGCCTATTATGAAGGTAAAAGGGCTCGTTTTGGTTCTGGGTTTTCAAGGGTTTGATCTAATTCAAAACCGTTTGCTCAGAATAGCTCACACAAAAACGTGTATCTGGCAGGCAATTACGGGGTTAGCTTAGGAACTCTTCAGTTCCTTCCAACTGCAGGTCACCTATCTTTGCCTTGCAGCCATCGAAGGTCAAGGCAAACTCTCGAAGATCGAACCCCTTAAATCTTTGGATGAACAAAATCCAATCGTTCCTTTCTAACTCCTCTCTGGCATTATCATATGATAGTAGGGTTTGGACGCCATTAGGCTCGACCCTCACCACTGGAGCCATGCCAAATGGAAGGGAATCAACACAGAACTCACAGGTAGGGTTTGGTAAAAAAGCCATAGAGCTATAGCCCTGAACAAAAAAATGTTGTGACAGTTCGAAATGGTAGGCAGAGGCGTTAATCACCATGCGTGAGAATGAGATCGTGAAGCCCGAGGCCATATAGAGTAATAATATCACGTTGTACCTCATATGACAACTTGTCTTATGAGTACATATAGGGATGTAAACACTTGAAAACCATAGAACACACGTTTATGACTTGATTACAAAGTAAATGTATCAATTAAACAATGGATAATTAATAGTTTTATGAATCAGAAATCCCATTAATATTAATCTATTATAAATGAATGTAGGTTTTTCACTTATGTAACCAAGGTACGTCTAGGACCAAGGAGTTATAAACTAGGAAAACAATCATGTTCATAGGAAAATACGACAATTCGACAATAGACCATATGAATAGTTTTCCTTTAATAAAAAATCGAAACAAAATGTCAATTCCAGCTGCGAGTTTTCATGCTTACAGTCATGAAAACAAAAATCGAAAGGAAGATGTGTAAAAGGCGACAAGTGATAAGTGTTGTTTCTCATGACGAGTAATGAAAATTCAGAGACCCTGTGTAGGCAACTTATAAAAATAGAAAATATATTATTGTTGCCAACAATGGCGACACGCTGGGAGAAGCAGTTATTTCTGCCAAATGAACGAGTTCAGATTAGGATAATCAGAGAAAAATTCAAATAAAAAACAACCAAAAATCTTTCTGAACATCATTATCAATTATAAAGTATTCTAGTCTCAGATTATTGTTATTTTAAAGAGACGAAAACTGACAACAATCTTAACAGAAGAGAGTCACGGTATTAAAGTTAAAATCTTCAATACTATCGATAGGGCCGCTGCTACCAGCAGGCATCCATAGCCTCGACAGGGATGTCATTTAACCCACTCTGATATCTGTATCCTGCCAAGAAGTTCCAGATCAAAACGAAGGACATTTAAAGTCAAAACAGAATCCATATTTGAGAATTTTCTTATACCTGACATTGCTTCGCTGCCAACAGGCCTGTTCAGTACCCCAACGAAGTTATCTTGGCATCATGCATGCATTTACCCGCTGCCAGCAGACCTGTTCAGTATGTCGGCGGGTTTACAAGCACTTCCCATAGCTCTCTGAAAAATTATTTAGTTTTTTAAAGATATTTAACAAAGCAGGGTGATGCTGAAAATTCTAGTTTTTTAACACATCTTTGAAAAAAATTCTTAGTTGTCCTTCATCAAGATTTAGAAATAGTCTGTTAGTAAAACCGACTTTCAAGACCAGGGAGACATCTTTGAGTTGTTCCCTTAAGGAACAGGGACAGCGTAAAAAGAATTTTTATGGATGATCATGAATACCTTCAGTTGTAGATTGAAATCAAGAAACGCTTTTCAAACAACAAGTTATCTTCAATATGGTTGCAAACTCAGAGAAATAGCAGAATTGATGTTCAAACAGCTTTCAACAGTCATTTTCAAGGGGAAATTTTTCTGTTATTTCTGTCTGAACTAACCCATGATGCAGGCATGTGTGTTTCAAAAAGAAAAACCAATAATCATAAAGGAAAAATCAAAACAAACCAGCAGAGAAAAACAATCAGTAAACAAAACATAAAATATTTACATAGTTTATCTGAAAGCATCATGCGAAAAAAAAAATCCCTTGGGAAACTGAAAGAAAAAGAAACACCCAGATTGATGTGAAAGCAGTCTTAGTCATGGTACCTTGGGTCAGGGTTGAATTTACGATTCAGATCTCTTTATTCTCCAATTAAGATTTTCATGATGATACTGTGTTTTTTGAAAATAAATATTCAACGAAAAGCAAAGAGAAAAGAATCAAGCGAACTTCCCTGACAACAGTCGTATTATGGTTCTCGTGGTGCACCCACTTGTGTTTATGACTGCATTGTTAAAAGGAGAAACAGTGAGAAATAAAACTGAAAGAAAACCTATTCCTAAACCTACCCTAACTACTAAACAAATCAAAATACTACGTGAAGTCATGCTTCCAATGTAGCCATAGGAGTAACTCCAATGCTGCAATGGAAACAAAATCAAGCATTATTAATAAGAATGGTAATATATAAAAAAAATGACAGAAACATATCACACTTACCTTCATAATCATCATCTAAAAACAAAGTAAGCATGATCTTACCATTCCCTTGAATATTCTTGATGTATGAATCCTCCAGCCATTCTACAATCTTGTCGTGATAAGGGTCATAATGGCATGGGCGAGTGTAGCTACTTTTGAAAAAAATGTCAAGATTATGGGGAAATGAAATAACCATCAACCAACGCTGAAATGCCCCATCCTCCTGACAATTCTCTAAGTGTTCATTAATTTCTTCACGCGGAGGATCTAAAAGAAATATGTCACGCCTACCTCCAAGATACTTAGGTAAAAAGAAAGAAAGCATAACTTTATCTTTATTATGAATTTTTTTTATATATGAATATTCAAGCCATCCTAAGATCCTATCACAAAAATGAGGATGCAAACCATGACTTTGATGAAACAAATATATCGATGGGGAAATCCTCATAAGAGGATTCGTGACGTCAATTAGATCATTGGTTTTAATGCTTCCTTTGATGAGATTGATAATTTCAAAATGTGATGCATAAACATTAAGATTCGATCTAATCAAAGAACGAATGTGAAATGTAGAATGTTTGATCTCCATAAAATATAGTGCATTGTCTTTTTCAACAATAAACTGTGTAAAATCATCTCGCAACATGTCATTTTCCCATATGAGTGATGAAAGTGAACAAGTGTCAAATCCAACTTTATCAATGTTAGGTTTGGAATTAATTTCACCAAAAATTAGCATATTGAAAGGATATGATTGTGGTGGAAAAGAGTAGGATGTTGTAGGTAAGATGTCAAGTCCAACAGAGTCTAGGAATAGATCA
>SNQJ01S0007594.1:96349-111614 GCA_010110895.2 Picea sitchensis
ATTTTTAACATATTTTATTTCTTTTTGTTTTTTTAATGTTTCTTTTAACCTTTTGTTTTTATTTTTAAATTGTTTTATTTTAATTTGTTTTTAACATAAGTTTTTATTGTTAAACTAATCCTAATTACTAATTTATTTACTAATCTAGTTTTTTCAACTTAATTAATAATTAATTAATTAATAAAAAGAATTAATTAATTATTAAATAGTCATTTATTTATTGATTTTAATCTAGACTAACTTTACTAATATTTTTGTTTATCCTAAGTCTGTTTGTTTATGGACAGGTGAAGGTGTCGGGACAATGGAGGCTGACACAAGATAAGGGGGGAAAGGGCGCAGTGTGCATGAAGGATGCGGTAGGGTGATGGGGAATCGAGTGAAAAAGGATGGAGGGAGGAAACGGAATCACCTGAGCCAGATTTCATCATCATGAGGGAAAACGCCAAATCAACAGTCGAAGAATCAACTCGCCTATAATTATAGGACCCTAACAAGAAGCATGGTGAATATGACAAAAGGAAGAACAACCATTTAACAGAGATCCTTTCTGCAATAGATAAAGATTTTCTTAAACAATGAATAATGATTTAATAGGCAAGCTACAATAGATCCTCTATTGTTCATGAATCCATCAATCAATGGCAGCTATGATCCTCAACCTACAATATGTTCAATCAAGAAGATAACAAAGAAGTTTGAAAACAAAGAAGACAGTCTAATAACAACTCTCATGAATCTTTAATGTTAGAAAATTTCATAACAAACAGGCCCTCAGTCTTACAAATGAGCAACTTTAACTTCTCCTACTCTCTCAAGCCTCTCTTGGCTCATCCACCCCCCTATCCAAGAGATATCTCCTTCCTTAAATAGAAAATAACATACAAATAACCTTAGGAGGTCGAATCCCATCTCCTCCATTGGGTTCTAAGCCTTGGAGATAGGTGGCAACAATCAAAGAGACAAAAATCCAACAAACTGCTAATTTTCAAGAATTTGTTGGAAGTCGTTAATAAATTGTTTCCACCTCATGCATGAGGCCTTTGATGGAGCTAAATCTTAGGTGCATGTGTCCCTTGACATCTAACTGATCCTTGAGAATCCATTTGAATCCTCCTTGACAGGTGGAAACCTCCCAGCAAGGCGAATATCAAAACTATGATTGCTACAGGAAATTAGGTAGCGTCGTTGTAAAACAATTGGTAGCGCTACTTATATGTTTAATATCTCTCAGACCATAACACATTTTAAAAAACTGAGAGATGTTTTTGTTATTTGGAATGTTATGAACAAAAACCTCCTCAATATTTCAAAAATACCTTCTCAATTGTTCACAATCCAAGTTTTAAGTTAGTCACTCAAAACTGGTAGAAGCGTCTAAAAATAATTCTGCACAATTTGGTTTCTGCCAGAATTTAGGTAGAAAATTTTGGTAGTGCCCGCCTGTGTACGATTGGGTAGCATAAATCCATGGGTGATTTTGATTCTTGGAACCTTGTGAGAGTGTTGTCAATGCTTGTGTCTTTGGCTAGTGTTGTTTTGAGATGTCGATTAATGATTGAACTTGGAGATTGGGCATAACCCAATATAATTTCAATTTTCCCCAAAATAAATAAAATATCCCATAACAATTATATTCATTTGCCAAAATGAATAATGAAGGACTTATGAAAAGATGATGCATAAACCAATATTTTGCTAACATAGGCTCCATGTGGGATAGAGTCCTCCCTGTGAGGCTCTAAGAACTCTTGTATTTTCAGTGCCTTATCCTAGGGTTTCCCCTAACCTTTAACCTCTGCAATCTGCTTTGATCTGTGACCTTCAATTGAAACTAAATGCAAATGAAAACTGAAACTGAAAAAAATGATGAAAACGATGCTTGTCTGGCAAGCTTATTGCACACACCTACTCTAATTATTGGGAAAATGAAGCATTCATGTTACATGAAACAACCAATGAAGCCATTTCATCATTTTTTCAACTGTTTGAAGCTTTGAAATGTGCTTCTTTAAGCACCAGAGATAATTCTTACTTGAAGGCATGTCAAAGAAACATTTGGAAATACACTTTCCATTGAAGAAATCAATGAGCCTAGGCCCACTTTCTACTTCCAAACAGGCTTCAAATGGATCATCAATACTTGCCCCTGTGACATTGCTTTGTGTAAAAAGGAAAAGTATTGCATTAGGTCCTTCCTCCATTATGCTTGGTTGTTGCATGGCTTGCTGATTTTCTGATTCATCCTCAATGCATATGCCCTTGGTCCACTCCTGGTCATGAGGTGTATTAGGAAAAAGGCTTAGTGATGCGTGTCTTTCTTTAATTTCAACCTCTCTCATCTACTCACATGGAATTTGGTCTTGGTTATTTGATGAAATTGAGCTTCTATCTTCAAGAAGAATAGAGGGTTGATAGGGCAGTTCATCACAATTAGAAGTGATTGGGAAACTACATTCTTGTGTCTTATCTTCTGATTGTGAGGGATATTCATCATAGCTTGGCTTGTGGTCCAAATTTCTCAGTTTTTCACCTTATAAACTTAGATTATCATATTTTTCTTTTTTTTCAGCAACAAAAATATGACATGAGGGTTGAAACAAGCTATTGTTTCTTTGATGGGAAGGGTAATTCTCTGATATAAGGTCTTCAATAGACTGTTCATGGAAATCATCTTCATAATCATCATACAAAGGTGAATCAATGACCATTTGACTATTAATGGCTGAGGGGATTATTACAATAGCTGGGACAACTGGTTGTTCAGGGAAAACATCCTCATAGTCATCAAAATTTGGCAAATCATGGCACACTAGTTCATTAACAATAGGAGGGACTGGTAAGATATGAATTCGGTCATGACAAGATGAAACACTATTCTCATGATGAAATAAATCTAAATCTAAGATGACCTATTGACTTAAAGAATCAAGAAAAGGAGGAGATAAGAAAATGATGGATTGTCCATATTGATCTTTCTCTTGGGGACCTAGATTTTGACATGAGTGATGCATTTTTTCTTCAAATTTAGGAAAAACATTATGAAACTCACCATCTAAGTCCTTCTCTTTGCAATCATCCCCTTCATCATCACTTCTAGAGGAATCACTTGTTGAATCCTAAATATATGATGCATACCCCTCACAACAATTCTCAAAAAGTCTTTTAGTTGGATAAATTTTCTTGCAATGAGAATAAAAAACATCATGAAAGTCCTTCAAAGAGGAAATACTAGAAGCAGGGAGTATTCTGTACCATTGCCTCACATATCATTCCAATGAATACATGAACATTTTCATTAATATATCTTCATGATGGATGTCAAGTTGCTGCATCAAAGCATGAAATTCATGAACATGCTCAAAAGGGTTGTCATCATCACCTTCATAAAATATGGGTAGTAGATCTTGCCATTCATCAATTTGAGGCACAGGATGCAGATAACCATTTATGGATGAGAAATTGAGTGGGGAAAATCTCCTGGCTGGGATATCCTTCATAGGCATTTGATTTGTCTCATCCCTAGTGGAGAATGGAGTCACCATGGTGAATGTGCAGTCTTGAAGGTGTCCAAATTCAGTCACCATCTAAAGTTGGAGTTGTACAATGTCGTTCTTCCCAGGGATCTTTTCAATCTGCTCAAATCCGTCCCCAACAACAGTTCCAATAATGTTAGCACTAGGAATCACCTTCATATTGCATGGAAGGCAAGCCCAGTACCCATCAGGTTATGTGTGAATATAAGAGTGTTTTGAAGGGTCAAATGGAAAAAGACTCAAAATGATAATTTTCCAACTCAGAAAACAGGGCTACAATGCACCAACAATCAAGGTCTTGTCTAACTTCTATCAGTAATTGGGAGTAAGTATGAATAGAGGGAAGACTTGAATGAGGGTAATGTAGGGGTTGCTGTAAACATCGGGTCTACAAAAAGCCTAAGGAAGAAATATTCTTAACATAAGATCTTCTTGAACTCAGAAACTAAGGAAACTAATAAACATCATGATAATATAATGATCGAACATCCATCATAACACCACCATAATCATTCATGTGAATCATTCAAAACATGAACAATTAGCATCATAAGCAAATAAGCTGAAAGAGAAGCTGATTTCTATTAGCCAAAATGTCTTAAGTCTAGTACATAGCCAGATCACAGTCACTTCATCAAAATATTACAGTCTAAGGGAGCATTGCTCAACCATCCGAACCTACTAAATCATTTCATATATCTATTTATAACAAAAGGGAGGCAACAACTGGAGGAACGAGCTAGCCTCCTTCCCTTGAAAATCTCTAAGAATTTATTTCATCTAACAACTTGGCTAACAACCTATGCTATAAAATAGGAAATGTTGGTGACTAATCCAACCAAACTTCAAACTAATTTGATTCCCTTTTGTTGTACAACTCCTTGTTTTCCATGTGCCTTTCAGGAGTTTTCCTCATGATGCTAGCTGTTGTTTCTAAAATCTTCTCCATCATCATCTATCCAAAAAGTTGTTAACTTGGCCCTCCTCGATCCCTCGTGTCTGTTGGCAACTTCTTTGGGAAACAATCTGAGTAGCGTATTTCAAAACTAGACAAGTAGAAAAGGTAACGCCTAACCTTCCCATCCCCTATACAAACTCTGGCTTCTACGAAATATTAGGTAGAAAATTTAGGTAGCGCCACTGTGCTACGTCTGTGTGCAAATTTTGTCTCTGCCAGATATTGCATAGTGAATTTTGGTAGCGCCACTGTGCGTTTGTGTACAAATTTTATGTAGCACTGTAAAAAACGCAACACCTCCAACTTGATCATCTGCAGAGAAAGTAGTGACTTTGCATAGTATTAAACCCATCATCTTTAGGTAACTTATCAGCACTGTAGGAAGCATATCAGTGTAATACCAAAATAGACTATTCCGTAGTGCCAAAGCGCTACAGAATGTCTGCATTTTACTGTTGAGGGAGTTAGCACTTCACAAAACCAAAAAATCTGAGAATCAAATACTTAGAAGCCTATTATAGGTGGCAGAGGTAATATTTCGATAATAGTTTATCCTCACAAAAAGGAACCATCCTCAAAGATGGGGCTCACCTTTCACTAGTTATTTCATTACCTTGACACTCAATCTCACACTCTTTCTTGTAGAAGGAGGATCTTCATTTGGCATAGCAGACTTCTTCCTTTTAGAAATGGCAGGCTTCTTCAGTGGATCTATGCTCTCCTTGACTGCTGATTTTTCATTCTCAATAGAAGATTCAACCAATACCTGCAATTTTCTTTGAGCTACTTCATCTTGAAAATGTTGCAACTTAGCCTTGAGCTTCCTGTTCTGAGACTGAAAGCCTATGTTCTGCCTGTAAAGGTTTTTGAGTTGTCTGTGAAGGGGCTAGGCCTTTCTTTCTGCAAACCTTTCCAGGTCAAGGGTGTGACTATAGGCATCCATGAGCTTGTTCATCTTTTCTCTGTCAGACAAAGCTTCTATTTTCAACTGAGCCACCTCCTTCCTAGCATCCCTAAGTTGCCTAATTAATCTTTTGAATGTCTGACTATCAGGTGGAGTAGTGACATGCACATTCTCAATAGGCTTCTTCTCAATCTCCTCTTCCACCTGCATAGGAATTTCCTTATGTGTCTCATCAGGATTTTTGAAACCTTTGCCTTTATATTTCTTCTTTTGCACAGAGATTTCTTATTTTCTCTCCACAGGCTTCTCAATGTCTTTCATAGAGTTTTCTTCTTTCCTCTCCATAGGTTTTTCAGTACCTTTACCCTTCCTCTTCTATACAAAGGTTTTTTGTTTCTTTTCCATAGGCTTTTCAATGCCTTTACCCTTCTTATTTTGTATAGAAGTTTCTGGCAAAGACTGTTCTTCGAAAACCTCTTTTGGAGCTGATGACCTTGTAAAAGGTTTCCTGCCCTTGGTATTGGCTGTTGGAGGAGAAGAGGGGAAATGTAGCTTCTTCCCTTTCTTCGCTGCAGTTTTGGTAGAAGAAGGAACTTCTTCTAACCCTGGTGGAGGAGGAGGTGAAAAATCTCTCTGTGAGGAATGCAAAGCTTCCTCCTCAGTTCCTGTGACCTACTTGATGACCTCTGAAACTTGAACAAGAGTTCTTCCCTTTCTCTTCCTGTTGGTCCTTGCTTTAGCAACACTGGTGGGTGATAAAGGGCTTGCATTCTGTGATTGAGGAGTAGATGTTGTATCCAACTTGAAGTGAGAAGCAACAACACAATGCTCCCATGAAATATCTTTCTTACCCAATTCCTCAGAGACTAGCATTCTAATCAATCCAGAGTGGAAAATGCTAGTATCCACATTTTTAGACTTGGATTGAATCCTGTCTGACATCTTACCTATGCTCCTTAACAAGTAATAGGGAATATTCATTTCAATTTTACTGGTAAAATGAATTAGAAGCCTTATATGGTACTGGTACAATGTGTTAAACCTCCCTTCACATGTAAAGTATCTATGGATGATATTCAACATCCTGTCAAACTACTCAATCAATTGATTCCTTGGTAGACCTTTAGACAAATCACTAGCTTGATGTTCAGGCTTGAGGAAATATTTGGCATAGGTTGAACTCAAAGACATGGCTTTGAACCACTTTTCACCCATGATAGGGATTCCTTTTGCAGCTGAAATAGGGGCCTATGTCACCTTAAATTCTAAATCCCCAACCTTGGTTCTCCTGCCATCAAAATGTAATGCAAACTATCTGGTCACCTCTGGATGGCCTCCTTGCATATTTTGACAGAAAGAGAGACATCATGCTCTTTGAAAAACCTCTCTTTCCATGGGCTCTATATCAAAAAGATGCATATCCACAGGTTTTGTTCTAACCACCTTGCCACCTTTGTGTGTATCCTTTAGCTGAGGAGTCTCCATAGCTCAGAATGAGAGTTTCTTATGACTTATGGGGTAGTAATGACTAGGAGGACTTAATATTGAGCTTTCAAATGTATAAAGCTGACCCTTTAGAATAGACTGGTGCTAGTAAGCCAAGACTTTGATTGTGGAAATCCCACCCTTAGATTTGTGCAGGAACTGAATGTTTAGGAAATGAGAGGGTACTATGTAATTGTCCTTTTGAAGTTGGGAAAACACACTCAACTCAAATGTCAAAGGAAGAAGGGGAGACACCATGTGGTTAAGTAGCATCTTTGTGCAGCGCGATGTGTATGCAGAGGATAGACTGTCTAGACCCTGTAAGCTCAATGGCTATGGTGGGTGGGTGTTTCAAACTTTGGCATACAGGCAGTGAAGCTAAAAGATTTGAAATGAGAGGAGACCTGGATATGATGCAAAGAAAAATCTCTCACAACTGTGCAAGCCCGATAATTCAAATGGGAAAGGCGCTACAAAATCACTTGATAAGTGGGCAGTGATCCAGTTCAAATTATGATTAGACAAGTAAGCAAGGACAACAAGGCATGTCTACGAGGTCATGATTTAAGAAAAGGGGCATCAAATCAATCTATTCGTGGAGAGGGTCGATCCTTGTGGCAAATCATGAGGGGGAAAACAAAGTTAAGTCGTGAACAAAAGGTCCTAGGTGCAAATTCATATGAGGACCAACACCTAAGTCATGACTCAACTACTTTATTTATCAAGGGGGTCCTAACAAACACAACTTTAGAAGGGGTGAAACTTAAAAAAATTAAAATCTAAGGCTTAGAAAAATGAAAACAAACTAAAAAACCCAAGGAAACTTAGTGTGATAACAAGTTTATCCTCAATTATGAAATAATTCTTATTTCATAATTATGAAATTGTGACAAAATAATTATTTCCTAGTGAAATAATTATGAGAATTTTACTCAATTATGTAATTCTAGTCTCAAAAAATCTAATAACATTCTTGAAAAACCTATGGTGGCAAATACAAGTATAACAAATTCCTTCCAATGTATGAGGTTAGAAGAGGAATTGATGGATGAAATACATTACAAAACATTATGGTGACGCGTGGCATAAGGAAGGAGCTTGGAGATCAAGGAACCAATGAGTACACACAATTAGATATCAAGCTGACATATATAGATCATCCCCGAGGTAGGAATCCCATGCTCAGAAAAGAAAAAAATCATGGTCGCCAACACAATACACTACAGATCCATGAAATGAAATGCAAGACCATGGCAAAAAAAAATAATAGGGTGGATCTATGTCTTAAAAAAAATCATATCCATGAGCAAATACAATGGGGATCTATTTCACAACATATACACTAGGAAGACAACAAGCACTAACGTGAGTGGCCCCTAAGTCTTCAAAGTACTCATATACAAGTGATATATCCCATTGCAACTTGGGAAGGGTGTTGTAAATGTAGGATGTGTCCCCAAACTGGAGGTCTGCATACCAAACCCTAATGGTATGACTCTACAACATGTGAATAGATGAGTTGATGTCGAACATGGTAGAATTTTTTTGATTACTGGTCATTGAGGTATACCGTTAATATATGTGAGGGAATCCACCATGATGAAAAAAACCCCCAAGGTACCTAGTATAATATAACGAGTGTGAATAGAGGATCTAGTGTAAAAACCCATAGAATCAGTTGATCAAGGATCAATGATGTAAACCCACTATTGATCGCAAGGAGGCTTTCCATTGAGGACTACAAGCTCCAAGGTACTAGTTGGTTTCTAGATCCCTCTCCTAGATAATGTGTTGAAGTCGATAGGAAGAGATCCATCAAAGGAGGGCCTTAATGTAGATCCCCCATCAATCGACATGAAACATACACCGAAAAATTATGTGAAGAGATAGAATCACCAAGCACAACTGACACAGGGATGAATGACTCAAAAGGTCAACACAATAGTATATGGTTGACTCGAGCTTAATTTCCCTTGAACATATAGTATGACATAGTGATGACTTGGCAGCAAGACTCAAGAGATGGACTAAAATAGTGCAACAACGCAAGAGGCATAACATTATGATTGTAAGAGTAATCATCCAAAGGAGTATATGTGGCTCATATTGCTAGGACGACTACTAGGCAAGCTATAACCCAACTGTAATATGATGACTCAAACAGGTGCCATGTTCAAGGGAGACTCGACTAATGATGCCATTTCATGAATAGATCAATGGTAAAAAAAACCCACTCTTTTTTTTTTTGGTTTTTTAGTGTCCCCTTCATGGTTTAATGAGCATGAAAGAGAGATAAAAGTGTGCTCGTAAGTGTCTTTTTCATTCAGTTTTAACAAGCCTGAAAAAGAGTTAAAAGTATACTCATGGAGTTCATTTTTCGTGTCTTTTTATGAGTCTGAAAAAGAGCTAAAACTTTACTTGGGAAGTGTCATTTGCGTGTTTTTTTCATGAGTCCGAAAAGAGTTAAAAGGATACTCAAAATGGTGTTTTTTTCATTGTTTAAGGAGCATGAAAAATAGTTAAAAGTGATCTCATCCTGTAATATCCCCAAGGACAAGCCGTGTTGTAGTCATGTTTATGAATTGTAATCATGTTTATGAATTGTAAATCATGTTTTGTAGGCTGGTGAGCCAAGTATTGATAATATGGTGGGCTTATGTGTTTATTAGGACGAAGAGCCTAAGTGTTAAAGGTTGAGAGCCTGTTTTTGTATATGTAATATGCATAACATTAATAAAGATTAAACATCGTTGCATGAAAACCGACGACGAAGAAAGAGTGATGGGGAACTAAGCTTCCACAGGTGGGTAAGGGAAAAGGGGCTAAAAGGTTGGAAATAGGGGCTAAGCTTAGGGTATTAAGTCCTTAAGAATAATATTTTATTATTATTCTAAAGCAGTGTGAAAAAACATGTTTTTATCCTAAGTCCCGGGAGAGGCAACGCATGCAGCTCCAACGTGTGAAAAAGGGAACACATGCATCTCCAGAAAGACAAGTGTCGACCTGGGCACATGCGGTTAAAAGCTGAAGCGTCAGCTGAGTTTGGGGTTCCTCCTCCATTCTACCGTCGACTGTCTGAAACCGTGAATTTTGTCTGATCTCTGCATGCATACCCTCACACAGCTCTGAAACCTGAATCCTATGATGTTTTCTTGAGGATCCGATACACCCTCTATCTGAACCGTCGATTTTGTGTTCTACCTCTGCGTGGATTGCTTTTCACGCATCCTAAAACCAGTGTTACCTAAACTGTGATGTGTCTTAGTGACCTACTGCCTTTTTTTTTGGACGTCCACACCCAATTTTCCTGTTGCTGCTGTCACCCGTGAGTTAACCAAAAGTTGTTGATGTTGCTATTATCCTAAACTTGCAGGAATTGAGTTGAAAACTGGTTGAAGAATTGGGTTGTCAGGCCTGTGGTAGAAGAGGCAGGTTGCCAGGCCTGTGAGCAGCCCTTTCCAGGTGAGAGAGTCTACTGGGAAGTGGTTTTCTCCTAGAGAGAGTCCAACACCAGCTACGGAGCTCTGAGAATTCTTGATCTAGCCTATTGCCGAGATCTAGAGAGGGAGGTGAAGCACCGATGGAGTGTGCTTGTGAAGGCGTATACTCTTGAGTGGAACAGGCATGTGGGGAATGAGAGTCCGTGAGTAGTGGGCGTAAGAAGTTTCTTGGAGAGAATCCTTCTGGATGCTCTGTGTAGTTTTCCTGTAACCTCAGCCTAGTCTAGGATTCCCTTGCCCTGGGTGGAGCTTGGTCCCAGCTCGGGGATGACCCACTACTGAGCGTGATGAGCAACGTGGTCTAAGGATGGGAGGTCCATGGAAGGTCTGCACATAGTAGGTGGAGTTACAACAGTTTCAAAGATAAGTATATGCATGTGTTTAATTTCAATTAAAATGTATGTCTGTGATGCTTGCACTATTATCATGTATTCCATTGTAATGATATTTACTGTTAATTCCATTAATTTTGTATGTTAGCAGTAATTATATGTTTACTATGTGTTAAGTAATTTAACTTCATTTAAATGCATACTATAAAAGTTTGAGAATGTTTCCACGTAGTAGCATTGCTCGGCCATGGGGTTGATGGTCGGGGACATTAAAAGATGGTATCAGAGCCATAGTTTTAATGCTGAGCTTGGATGGGCCGGATAAGTGGTCTTTGGACCAAGGTTTCGAGTGGAAATGGTGTTCGAAGGAACCAATTCCGAACCTTAGGATGTTTCAGAGTACCAAGGGGTTACTTGGCTATGTTACGAAGCTCAGGAGGAGTAGCGGTAGAATAAAATCGCAGTCGGCATGGTATTTGACCACAGAGAGAGAGCGCTCAACACTTGGGGTGTTGGAACCATAGGATCTGTTCGGACGGAAGGGAAATTCAGTACGACTGTCATATCTGGAGAAGGTACAGGAGGTTTATCCTAGAAGCCCTTCGGAGTTCAGCATTCGAGAGAAGCGGGGTGCGTGGAGGCATAAATGCACAAAACCCGAAACCCCAAAGTCCTAAGGGAGATATACACTGTAGATCTAGAGAAAAGAGCTTGAATGTTGGATCAAGCCGAAGAGTAGATTGTAATTTTGGGAGTTCGGCTGTCGAGAGAAGTGGGATGTGTCGTTGCACATACTCTCGAAGTCCGAAGTTCCGAAGCGAAAGAGAAGATGTGGTGGGGCCGGATGACGTCTCTAGTATTCTGCCATGTGGCATCCTATGTGAGCAGGGTTAGTGGGGCTCGAGGTTATGTAACATAGTTAAAGGTCAGAGGACCCACACTGGCATTGATCATGATACATCAAGATCAACGACCATAAGGCATTGCAGGGACCCAAGTTGCACAAACGTTAATTCTCCAAGGCGGTCCCGCAATCCAAACAGTGGGTTCACTGAGGGGTTACCTATCAGCGTTAGAAGAACTACGGGATGAAAGGAAGGTTACTCCAAACCACCGTTGCATGCCCCTGCAATTTGGAAAAGCGTAAGTGATGTGACATAATGACGTCAACAAAGTGTCGTGGAAGTGTTCAGGGTGTGCAGATGTGAAATCTCCTGAAGTCTCGAAGTCCTGGAACTCATACGCCCGAGGTTCCACATCGAGTGTCAACCGTAGGATGCTGAGTAGGCGTGGATCATTGATCCACCCTACTGCGCGAGTTTGATAACTTGGAACTCTGGGTGATCATTGTTTTCTGCTAGGAAATCTTCTAAAGTCGAAGGCACAAGTGTGTGCTCATCAACATAGTGCTTGTTCACGACCCATGGTCACGTGGGTTGGGGATGGAGAGAAAGGGGCTAGTGCCCAAAAACTTAGCAAAATAGAGCTCTGAAAGAAGAAATTTGTGGGGATTCTTGATCGAACGAGAATCACAGAGAATGAAAATTGAATGTTTTCTTGAGTCAGATTTGTTTATGAATGTTGTGGGATTTGTTAAGGATTAATGGTCTGACAAATTCCGGTTGTCTGCACATTGTGTTTGCAGAAGTTTAGCGAGTTCCAAAACCAATTAGAGTTGACACTGAGTGAAAAGAAATGGAGGAGACACATAATGCTTCCATTTTAGAGAATGAAGCTAAAGGGATTGATGTTCATTTGGGAGTTGAAGGGTCGAACTCCAATGGGCATGGAGAAGAGATAGATAAGGAAGGGCATATGATGAAAATCATTGAAAAATTGCAGAAAGATGCCCAAACTCACTGAGCAGATAGCAAGAAGCCTATGAAAGATAAGAACAAGCAGGGAGAATTCAACTTAAAGTTGATGAAGAGTTTGGAGAGAATAGAAAATAAGTTGGACAAGGAGAGGGACTCGAGAAAAACCGAGAGTCACCCGAATTTTGAGGGAAGAAGATCAAGGAGTGTTGGTAGACACCATCATCACTCCCAAGGTCGCTCCAAGAGGAGGGCACACAGTAGTTCAAGCCCATCTCCTACCAGAAAGCAAATGAGATCTGGAGTGGATGAACTGATGGGTGAAATGAAAAATATTAAGCCTCCAACGTTTGATGGAGAACATAAGAAGAAGGAAGATGCTGAAACATGGTTGCTTGGCATGAGGAAATATTTCCAATTGCAGAATTATTCCTCTCATGCAGAAGGAAGAATTGAAATTTATCAACTAAAGGGAAAGACATCCATGTGGTGGGATTAGCTTGTGCAGGTACAACACATTAGAGATAAAGATATCACCTGGAAAGAATTCAAGAGGTATTTCGAGAAGAAATACTTGACTAAAAGGTATTATGACAGAAAAATGAAAGAGTTCTTTGAACTTGAGATGGGTAGCATGACCGTTGATGAATACGAACGAAGGTTTCTGGAATTGCTAAAGTATGTCTCGTTCATCAAATATGATATTGTCGCAAGAGTCGACTCTAGGCTATAATAGAGCCAAGCCTTAGAACATTTTAAATGAAATAATAAGTTATCACCAGGAACTTGACTTGGGTTTCATGCAAGTAAATTCTAAGATAACCACGAACCAACTTTGATTAGAATTTGTCCCTTCCAACTTGAGAGGGATCTCTCAAATATATGTCATGATAAGATATTCAATAAGCTTAACAGTGGGCAGATCTGTGGGTAACATAAAGTTTTGAGGTTTTTAGGGTTGGTGGGTTGGACCGGGAGGTATTCCATTGGGCATGGAGTCAAATGATCAAGAAAATAATAAGAGTGTTTTAGCAATGGAAATCCATGGAACAGAGGCAAGGTAGAAGCTAATTGTAGAGAGAAGGATTTATAAAAGTATGGCAACATAATAGAGAGAAAACATATCAAAATGCAAGGAGCACTTAGCAATGAGTGAATTCCAAGCATAAATTTAGTGGAAAGAGATGGTTGGGACAAAGAATCTATCCAAGGATGAGTTATGAACCTTCAGATATCTACAAGAAACAACCTATAACATGTCCTGCAATAGAGCATCTAATGAACGGATGAATTCCATTACAAACACAATCACAAATCGAGAAGAAAATGGAAATAAAACCAAGAGAAATGATGTGAAAATGAAGCAATAAGACAATCTCTGCAAACAAAATCACAAGAAACTCTGATATAGATCGAAAATGCTCCGCACTCTTTTATTAAACATGAAAATAAATGCTACAGCCTAGAAGTACTACTCTTGTCTGTCTTTTCCCCCCCTTTTTCTTCTTCAAGAAGATACAATAATATAAGTCTTCTGCCCCTTTTCGAATAACTAAAAATATATTCCAATTACCAAATAAATCCCCCAATAAATGAACAGATATATCATGCCAATCTTGAGGTCGAAATCCTCCCAAAAGATAACAATAGTTACCCTCAATTTCGCAAACTTTCTGCCATAGAAAATGGGCCAAACTGCTGAAAACTGGGGCTGCGTTTATCGTTCTGTATCTCTCGAATAGTGACAGTCGTGTATAAACTAAAAGAGGATTTTGTGAACCTTTTTTTATGAGCAAAAACATCTCTCATTTCCCTGAGATCCATTTCCATTTTCCCTAGATCGACAGTTTACAAACATGTGTCAAAACAGGAAAATATGAGATCCGAAAATTAGGGCTCGGAGATAGATTCGATTCTCCCAATATGTGACACCTATATGAAAAATGAGAGAGGCTATTTATCTTTGATGTGTTAGGAAAACATTCCTCTGACCATTTCTCAAAATGATACTCCATTCGCTCATAATCATCATTTGAAAATGATGACTCAACACAGTAAAAAATGTCACATTTCTGAAAACAAACCTCATCTTGCTGGGGACTTTTGACTGCCTTCCCAATCTCTAAATGAAATTATGAAAATTTCACTAGAAATATTAGGATATATACATGTCGATAAACTATTCGAACGCTGAAAATGGCCTCTCAAAGGCTAAGAAAAATGGTTTTCTCCCAAGGCAGTTTTTTGCATATGAAAAATCTGCAATTTCGGTGGTTAATGTTGGTCACTATAATTGCTTAATTAATTTTAAACAACCAAGTGAAACATAAATTATCAACCCAGGGAAGTCTTTTGTTTCAAAGATAGCCATGCACTATATATGCTCAATTCCAAAAGCACTTAGTGTTGTAGTAAAGAAATTCACAATATTTATTCTTGCTTGAACTGAAGCTCTGAATTAAATCACAGGGAAGCAATTCCCCTATTGCAATTCTTTTAAAGATTAATTAAGAATCCTGGATTACATCAAAAGTAATACTGCAATGGGAAAGAACAACTGTCTTGCAATCAAAGAACAGGACCATTACTCTCAAACAGAGACTCGGTACTAACACTCTTTCATGAAAAAAATAATGCAGAAAACAATTAACTCTATCTAACAGAAACCAAAGCACTTAGTTCCTTTCTGTCTAAGCAGGAGCCTTGAGCCTTACTTCTGTTGTAGCACACTTGTGA
>SNQJ01S0007595.1:0-14162 GCA_010110895.2 Picea sitchensis
GTCTCTTTACTAAAATATCTATATAAGCCAGATCATTCATTGTTGTAACACTGACTAGAATAATATATAATAAATACTTATTTTATATATATAGTCTTAGTGGTTCTCCTTTGGTATGAGAGCCAATGGTTCTTTTGTTCTTTTATATATATAATGTTGTGTGTGTATACATGTGTGTTTGATATTGCTTTTGCGTATAGTTTGTTATGCACAGATACCTTTACACAGATTTCAAAACAGATTGTTGGGCATGGAATGCGATCTCTTTTCTTCGTATAAACTATTGTGTGTGGTTTTTATTGGGTACATTTGTTGTTAATAACCAATAAATAGTTGAATTCGATGTAGGTAATGTGATAAACATAATAAGAGAGAAACAACATATCCTTGGAACCACAAATAAATATATTCGTTGGATTGGAATTCACATGTGCGAAGGTTGCGAAGAGTGACACGAAAAAATTAAATCTAAATAGGAATAAGGTCAAACATGTGAAAATGTGTGAATAAGGAAGACTAAAATACAAGTTAAAAAAACCATAGAAGTGGAATACAACTTTTAGATTTATGAGCCACTAAAGAAACCCAAGCCAATGAAACCATAGTTAAGAGAGGAAGCCCACAACTCACTTCAATTAATATAATTTTCTTTAAAATGTTTAAATACATTTAACCTTGAAAGTGTAGCATTAAAATCTATTAAAGGGAACCATGAAAAATTCGAAAACTTCAAGGAAGGTCTCAGATGCCACAGGCAACATGCCATCCACCACAAGAAATAAGTCACCCCATAAAGAGTTAAATGATGAGTTAAATGAATTAAAAAACTATGTGGGAGAGATCTCCATCAAACTGAGTGGTGTAGATATAAAATAATTAAAAGCCTCGATGGATGAGATGTCTATCAAACTCAACAGTATAGATAAAATTTACAAAAAAATCAATGAGATGGATGATTTCTCCAAAAGACTTGGTGACATGGAACAAGGATTAAAGTTGTGGGTTAAAAACCATGATGATCTCAAGGCTCGTGTTTCACCATTGGAAAAGAGGAATAAAGAATCAAATAGCCACATTTTCCACTCTCGCCACTCAATTTTTTCACCCCCCAAACATTCATCCAATTTTGGATCCTTTAACGGATTTATGCACAAGCTGAGATTCGATGTACTAAGATTTGATGGAGACAATAACAAGGAAATCACAAGGTGGGTTAATCGACTTGAATGTTATTTTGAGTTACGCAAGATGTATGTCAAAGAGGAGAAAACTAACTTTGCATCATTGCACTTAGATAAGGCATCATGCAATTGGTTCTTATGGTGGCACTCAAAATCCAATCAAGGGAATGAGAGACATTTAGGAAGTATTTTTTTAGGAGATTTCATAACATCAAGAAAAGGAATGCTTTTCCAAACTCACTTGATTACAATATGCAGGAACGGTGGATGAATTCTTTAATGAGTGATGCAGGAGTATATTCTCTCAAAATTATTGTATATTGTATTTTCTTTAATGAAATTATTGTATTTTCCTTAATTCAAGTTTGTATTTTAATGATTCGAGAAGGATAGAGTTGTTATGAAGGAAGGTAATTTGTTTTCCTAATTACCATGTAAATTACTTGTTCGAGTAATTAGTTGGGTGGTGTGGATTTTTCCTAAGTATGGAGGATTTGATCATATTGAAGTAATTGAGAAGATAGAATGAGTCGAGACAGTTGATAGAAGCTATTGTTGGGGATTTTTTTGGATTTGGAGGTTTTTACCTTCCAAGTATTTATGTAATCCTTCACTAATGGATTAAACAGGAGGTGGCCAAGAAAGTGTGAAATCAGGCCAAATGGAGCGTAGAATTAGATAGGGTTTGTAGAGATTTATGTACATAGTTGGGTATAATGAAAGTAGTGTTCTTATGCCTCCATTTCGGTGTGTGTGTGTCTTTGATGATGTGTTTTAATGGTTAATGAATCTGTGAATGGATAACCAGAGTTATGTGTGTATATGCATTGTAATGGTTAAATTGTGTGTTTATTTATGAAAGGTGTGAGTCTCTATGTAAGAGGGTGAATGAATTGATCTTGATTGGAGAAGAAAAAGATCATGACAAATTTCCTATGAACTTGGTTTGTTTTATAATGACTAGAAAGATTGAATATATAGTGATGGAGATCATAATTTGAGTGAAGGCTATGTGTTGAACCGAAGGGTAGCAGATTCAAAAAAAAAAAAAAAATTGGGGTTTCCAGAATCACAATGGAAGCATTGTTGAATCATGATCATTGATCATCAAAATATATCAATGATCGAGAAAGAAAAAATGGACTGGCCAATAAACCCTCAAAAAGTTAGCATTGAAGTGACCTGATTGGACAAGCATCTCAGAGTTTGGTTGGAAGAATCAGCCTAGTGACCAGTGACCAATTAACCGAACCAAAGAAAATTTACAAAGAGTGCATTATTAGTACCCGAGGGGCCTGATAGTCTAGTGACATGGTGGATCGATGTGAGGCGGTGGCCCATTTTGAAGTGTTGGCTCGATGGTCTAGTTGTCCCGATGTCTCAGTGGTCTCAGTGGTTGATTAACAATATTGTAATAGGGAAGAATTCATGGATGATTTTAGGGGCTAAATTTCACTCATGGGCTAATTTTCCATGGTTTTTCCCAAAAACAGATTCGCTATTCTAAAAATGATTCGCCCAAATTCTATAGGATAAAATTATTTTACCTTAAAAATCGCCAAAATTTTATACAAACTATATAGAATCCTTAGAAATTTGAATATTTTTACAAAAATATCGCCAAACATTTATAGTTGGCATATGAAGGATTACTAAGATTCACGAAGGTTTATACATTTTAAAATAAATTTCCATCCTTAAAATCATCCCTAGAAGAATTCAAGCCGGTTAAATGAAGAGGTTGGAGAAAGGGAAAATGAGTTTAAACAATTCTAGTTTAATAGAGTTTTTGATATAGAAGAGGCGGATTAGGAAAGGTATGAAACATGATTCGATAGCTCTTCCCCCATCAATCGGTATAAGATATTGGTTAACTGACCAGGATTCTTAATATGAGACCATTGATTTTTCCTCATGGTCTCATTGATGTTTGATTTGATGATTTACCATAATGTATTTCTACCTCTTTTTTTGTCCTTGAAAACTATTTTATTACACTCTTTCCATACTATATAAAGAATAAACCTTGGGAACAAAGTTCAGATCTTGTTAGGAATGGAATTTTTGAAAGTTCCATCCCTATAGTTCTCCAAGGTAAAGATGATGTTTTCCCTGCTTCTATTAGATTTTCTAAATATCATTACTCCACAGTCCCAAAGACTTCTTTCTTCAAGGAATGTATTGGTGAGTTGCTTTGCATTTTCTTCATTTTGATTGCATAGAAAAAAATATGAAGGACCTTTAATTTCCCTTGCGAGCATCTTGTCCCATGTCAAAGTTTTCCTCCTACCTAGAAGCCATTCGAAAGTTTCAATTTTAGGCCATTTCTCTGCATTCCAAACCTACTACTATATTTTTCCTTTCTATTAATTGTGATAGCGTGGTTCCATTGCATAGTTTTCCTTGGTTCTATATAACTACCTTATATCCTTGTTCTGTTCACCTCTATCACTTCCTCTGATTCTCCCTGTTGTATAGCTTCCACCACCACCACTGCAAACCAGGCCTTTGCTTCTCCTGCTCCTTCCATATATCCCATCATGGATTCTTCTAGAAAACCTGAGGCATGCCCAAAGTCCAAAGTCATTAAAGAACAACTGATTCCTGATCTTGTGCTACTATTCAGTGTCATACATGAAAACCTCCCATTTGGAAAAATATTTGTGCTCAAATATGTTGATTACAATGTCTGGGACCCTCAACAGTTCCCTAAGCTCCAAGTGGAAAAATACATACATTTTATTACCAAGGAGTATAGAACCACCAATACCATAACGTAGGAATGGGCATGGCCACTGCAGCGATCTGGTATTCTTTCCCTTCTCAAATGTCTGCATTTTTTCCTGGACCAAGATATTCAGTCATGCATTTGTTTCCTCCTAACCAGAGTGCATGGAGGTTACCTCTGGTTCGATCAACCATATCCTATCGATCTTCCTATTATTCAGTGAATTTTCGGTCTTCTCGATTCCAACGAATATCCCACAAACTATCTCAAGGCAAAGGATGTACCACTAGAAGAGGTGTACTCTCGATATGGAAATAGACAGGGTAATCATGTTGCAATCATCGTTGACATCAATGATGTAGTATTTCGATTTTCCACCCATATATTGGCCTCCAATATCGTCCGTAAATGTTGGAAGGATGAATTTTCGTTAGGGATCATTCTCGTGCCCCAACAATGTGTTCTCGGGAACCAAATGGCATGGGCTCCCTATTTTCTCAATGAGTTTACAACTAACTACCTCGACACGTAAGATGAGGAAAAATAATTTCTCTATAGTTGGGTTCTTATGCTGCTTAGTATGGTCCTATGGAAACTGTCGCCAAGATTTACCATTGACATGGCAGCTACACACTCATTTTTGTCCCCTCAGTTCCTACCCTTACAACACTCCAAGAATGCAGACACCCAGGAGCGCATTTTGAATGCTTTCCATCGGTGGTACACCCAGCTGATAAACACTTCAAATGAAAGAGTTTGCATCCTGCAACACATATTTACCAGGTATGAGCATCACATACTTTTCAAATCTATTGTCCATAATGTTATCATATATCCCCATGTAGCTACAGATAGCAATGAGGTTTGCTTCCCTTATGTATCACAGAAAGAGATATTATCACAGAAGTGGAGTCGTGGCTAGCCTCAACACGGCCTTCCTTCAAAGAAATCCATTATGTGGGGTCCAAATCATATCGGGTTCCGAAAATGCAGAACACAGAGTATTCCCATTCTGCCAAGGGTTCCCCACTACCCAATCACAATGATCGGATACAACCCCAGTTAAAAAGTGTGAGTGAGGCATTAAGACTCAAAGCCTCATGTAGATAACCATTTATTATGAATCTATTGATGCCCCCCCCCCCTCTCCTCTTCATCCAACCCTGTTCATCAAAGAAACCCCCTTGGTCGCACATCAACTTGACCCCTCCTCCATATCCAGTAAATGCCAATGCACCTCTCCCCATCACCCAACCAAAGAAATTTTGTATAGCTCACCCCAACAAGTCAAGAAGTTATTGAAAGAAATATCTGCACACATAGTCAAATAGAAAGTATCCAAAAATGATATGAGTAGGAAAATGAAACTTTTGGCCTAGCAATTCTCCTCACCCCTAATCGAACCTATTTCCCATTCAATGGCCTGTGTTGATCCCCTTGTACGAATTCCACCTAATTCAGACCCAACCAACCTATATTTGTCTCAATTATCTACAGCCGACATCCCCCATTTTATCACCTTCCTGGTACATGAGTGGAGGCAATACCAGCAATCTATCTAGTAGGAAATCACCCAAGACCATATTGTTTTGGAACAAGAGCAGTCTAGTCATAATACCACCCACTCTCAATTACACAATGAATGTCACATAAAACACTGCAGGAGTGGCACTTGGCGGAAATCACGACCCATGCCGACACTCAGAGTCGATATACCTCACTATGTACATATCATTCAGCACTGGTCTCCACTCTGAGTGAGACATGTTCCCGCATCCCCAATATGGCCTCAGAGCAACCGGCTCTTCCATCCCTTTAGAAAATGCAATCAATCGACGAGCATATGTGAGCACTACAACTACAGAATAATGCACTCCAATCCCATCTACAACATGCATCCCCAAAATAATTTTCTCTCCAACAACAAATTTCCCAAGAAGCCAACATCATTCAGAACGGTGGAAACCTAACCGAACACTTCACCAATCTATTCACTCAAAGTTTTAATCTGTGGGACTATTTAACAAAACCCATAGAACTCACAACTCTCTTTGATCATACTCGAGCCCTGCAAGATGAGGTTTTGCAGAAAAACTAAGACGTTAGTTCTCTACCCCTGAAAGAGTGTACCATGGCTATGAATGTTGTGGTTGCATGAATGAAGGAAATCACTTCCTCTCGGGCATAGAAACAAAATATGCAAGACCTCATAACTCCATTGATTGAGAAATCTATGGACAGGTATACTCAACTTTCCAACCTCACACCACTTCCAACCTATTGGATAAGAAAATCAGTACCATGGACATCACTCTGTCCATAGTCATAGCTGAGATCACAGAAACAGTTGTTTGGATCACCCAATCCCTTCAAGAATGATTTTATGAGCTTAAGCGTCAGTTCCTGGAATTTGTGCAGAACATAAAGGGCACGATGTCATTCGTTGCAAATATCATTCCATAAAGTAGTTGGCTTGAGGACAAGGCAGGTAATAGTAGTGGGGGCTTGTTAGCACCCAAATTTTTGGGTCCATTTTTTCCTGCACACACAAATGAAACTTGTTTGCACTCATCCAATAGTTTTGCAGGCACCTAAGGAGATGCATGAAAGAATTCCATAGTGCATGCATCGGACTGTGTTTTGTTGAGAATCACACCAAGTTTAAAGGTGGTCAAGGGTGCATCGATCCAAGTTTTTTCAATTGAGTGTGTCAGTCTGAGTTTTTCTAGTTGCGTTGAAAATAAAAAATAATCTCGTCGAAAGCAAGAAAGGAATCACCGAGATATGTCCCAAAATGATTACTGCTAGCAGTATACGAAGACATGGGGCAGCTAGAATATGATTTGGTCAGGGTAGTTAAGATTTCCATTGGTGCAGAAAACCTATGTCGAGCCTCGTCAGGTACCAGAAGTGTGAGAGGTCATTATATAATACAATCGAGTGGAGCAGAATAGTGACCATCAGAAAGATATATAAATCATAGCTCTCATCTCTGAAAATAGGATGGTGAATTGGGGAATTCAACAATACCAAATCTTTGAGTTAGCCTATTGTAGTCTTATGTTGTATGGAGAAGTCTCCTAGGTCTTGTATCTGTCTTAGTCGTACATTTTAGTGCAAGGCGCATACTGTTGGATTCTCATTGTTTTATAGTAATGAGATGAAGTATTATATTATGAAACTTTGTTATTCGGCACATTGTATCTCTCTAATATGATGGGATACATTCATTAATAAAGAAATGGCAGTTCTGTTATATTATTTGTTTGTCGTTAATGAGTAACACGTGTGCATATATTGTGTTAATTCTTAGTCCATGT
Source organism: Picea sitchensis (assembly GCA_010110895.2). Taxonomy (NCBI): domain Eukaryota; kingdom Viridiplantae; phylum Streptophyta; class Pinopsida; order Pinales; family Pinaceae; genus Picea; species Picea sitchensis. Next base: position 7,230 of record SNQJ01S0007595.1, read on the forward strand.
GAGATTATCAAGTATGAGTTACATGGATTCCATTTGCAGTTCTATTAGTTATGTTTGATACTCCATCCCTGACACAAGACCTTATGGTCTCTGTGATCCTCTCTGCATATTGGGTGAGACTTTCTTTGGCCTTAGTCGAGGATTGATATGCTATTGCTTAGGGTTTTTTGTTGGAAACGCTCTAGATGTACCTTGGGTCTTAAACCCCTCAGTGTCATGAAGGTTAGTGTGCTCACACACATGTATTGCAGCAGCAACATTGAATATCTTAGCACCAACATGTATAATTAAATTTTCCAGATGGAGATTGATATTGAAGAGACTCTTGTTAACTATGGAATTTGACTCTAATACCCATCGAAGGGTTTCCCATACAATGCACAAAGAGAGAGATATGTGAAGGGAATTGAATCATGCCAACACGAACTTGGAATGAATTCTACTTGGAAGAAACCCTAACACCTATAGATGAGGGGTGTCAGTGATGTTGACAAAGATGAGGAAGGTAGAATAACACAAATAGGGATAGTTAGAGTCATTTATGCATGTGGGAGATATACTCGCAGAGGAAATAACATATGCATTTATGCATGTGGTAGATAGACTCATAGAGTGAATAATTGGATGCATTCCTACACATGAGAGGAGGGAATCATGGATTTAGAATTTCTTTGATGCCATTGTCAGGCTAGGTATGGGTAGAGAATGAGTGACTCGACACTTACATTATTTTTCATTAACTCATCATGCATATATACAAGAGGAAGTAAAATTTGGTTTCATCTTCCAATATGTACAAATGACTCTTCCTATCATCTATGACTCTTCATATTCTTCCTAAATAATATTTACAAAATACCATAATCATGAGGATTAGGTACACAACAAACTCAATGAAAAAACTTGACAAAATCAGAAGAATGGCCACAAAAGTGAAGTTCTAGGCTACAGATTTAATGACAAGGTTGGGGGATGTTATTAAAAATGTGAAGGGACACACACTTGTTCAATTTTCTACCACTTTATCCAAAGTGTTACATTGTCAATCAAAACGCTAAATAATTAAAGTATTAAAACAATGAAAGAAAAATTATGAAGGAATCATGAACAAGACCATTGCTACAAAACATACAAAATATAGAAAGAGTGTTGGATTTAGGTAGATGAAGAGTTGTGAATGCCTAGCCTTCTAGCTAATCCTAGCAAGCTAATTTTTCCTATAAATTTATGCAAAATGCTATAGAAGGGGTTCTTTAGTAGAGAAGAGAGAAATTTCTTAGAAATTTCTAAATTTGTACTCTGAAATGTTCCAGATAGACAAAACACCATTGTAATTATGCTATTGCTAAGAAATAAAGTCTGAGCACACCATCTAGTGTTGGATTTTTTCCTTTCTGTTTTATCTAAGGTAATGTGTGTGTCTATTTTTTATAATTGATTGTTTTGTTTTTTGTTTATTTAAGGTTTTTTTGTTGCTTGTTTCATTATTGAGTATTCATGTTTGTATTGCCTTGCTGGGAGGCCATACACATTTCCCTCTACCTATAATTTGGTCCTCTATGGAATTATTGTCAATTGAATTATATTGTTGGTTTTTAATCCCCTCACTTCCTAACATTTGGACAGTAGTGACCAAATCATTCTCCTTTAGTGACTTGGTGATGCAAGAGCATCACTCCACCTCATCAACGCGTCAGCAAGCCAGCGCAGCAGGGCACTAGGAGGAATGAGTTCCAAGGGAAGAGAGGCACCATCCCTCTCATTTTGAACTTAAATTAAAAATACAATGTAGTTAAATTTTGTAAGGCTCAAGGAAACTCGAGCCACTATAATTGTACATTCTGAATGGAAAGTCGCCTTAATAGGTTTTAGTTGTACAGATCCTGAGCATCGCCTCATATATGAAGATGTAAATGAGTATTTACTATAGTGGATTAGTGATATGGATACATTTAATCAGATGTGAAAGAAGTAGGTGATCTGGAGGGAAGGATCGAGAAGCCCCCTCATGTATAAATGTATGTAATGTATACCCAGAGGAGTGGGTTTTTTGTTGTTTGTAGTTAGAAGAGGAGATAAGAGAAGAGAGGAGAAAGGGTTGAAGACTTTGTTGCAGTCCAGCTCTGTACACATTGTAATTAGCATTCAGATTTTAATACAAAGAGAAAAATTACATGTTTTATGATTTACTATGTGTATGTTTCATGAGTTTTCTAAATGTATCTAAATGTATTCTGTGTAAGTTTGTGAATGTTATGGATGTGTAAGTGTTCCCTTTGCAGGAACAGATAGAATTATTTGTCTGTAGTTTTCTAAGTGTTTTGGGATCTCACAGTTGTGCAAGGAGTGCACCTCAGAGTTATTAGATAACTCTAAAATGCCAGCGCAAGGAGTGTGCGATAAATCATTTAGGAGTTATGTGAGGATCGTGCCAGGTGGGAACACCAAAACTATTCTTAAGCTCAGAAGGGATAGTGCAAGGAGTGCACAGAGCAAGCGCAAGGAGTGTGCATGCAGTCAGAGTAGTGTAAAAGCTCAAGGAGGAAGTTGTGCAAGGAGTGCACATCAGATTTATTGAATACTCTGAGAGCCAATGCAAGGAGTGTGTAGGTGAGTCTTTACAGTCCCCAGACTCATAGAAGAAAGAAAAATGCAAGGAGTGCACCAAGCCAACACATTGTTGAAGTGTTGGTAAATCTCAGAAGAAGAAGCACAGAGTGTCAAGAGGGCACAAGAAATCATTTGGAGAAGAAAGGGTTGAGACCCTTTTAAGTCTGAGCACTTACAAGCTCAAGAGGAATAGTGAAAGTGTGCATAGAGTCCCTGCAAGGTGTTCAGAGGTCAAGTACCTTTTAAGGTTCAGATTGTGGAAGGACCGCAAGGAGTGTGTGGGCGGTTTTCATAAACCATTAAGTCCTAAGGAAACTTCATGAAATAAGTGAGCCAAAGGCCAAGTATTTCAAGTGCTAAACCTCAGGAGAAAGAGCGTCGTGCTTCCAGGAGGGCATAAGGTTTTGTTGAAGGAGAAAAGGGTCAAGTTCCATTGAAACCTTGAAGGAGTCGAAAGCTCATGAGGGAGAGTGTTACATCGAATGCAAACAAAGTTCGTAGCCTTTGGAACCTTTCAAATATCCCAAGTTCGAAGGGAAGTGGAGTAGCAAAGGAAGGAGATACAACAATCGTCGGATTAGCTTCAGAAGAAATCTAGACTGACAGATTTATCCCAGATGGGAGAAGGAGCATACAGAGGAGGAGAAAAGATATCAGTCATCAGATCTAAGTGCGAGCATTGAAATCGTCATATCCAAGTGATTAGTACAAGTTTAACCCCTTTAAGCCCTTTGGACTTCACATGTTCGAAAGTTCTTAGGCATGTGTTTCGGAGAAAGAAAATCTCTCGAACTCCTGAAGGCCAAATTTAATCTAAGTTGTTGGTAGACAGAGAACACGTGTCCACAAATCAAGCATAATCCAAAAGTATGGTTATCCTAAGGAATGTGAGTCAGAGTGGCTTTGGCATGAGAAGTCTCGAAGTCCTGGAGAAGATCTTGGCTATTGATCATAAGGCCACGTGTCAGCAAATAAACCATAGTTCGGGAGTGCATAACTTCGACAGATTGGAGTCATCATGTTAACAGGAGGAGAAATTCCTGAAGTTCTGAAGCCTGGAATAGATCCTGACCATCGGCATCGGGTGCACGTGGCGACAGAATGTGTGTTCAGAGACTTGGCACTCCAGAGGAAATTGGGTGAAAGTTGTTAAGGTTCAAGAACTCCTGAAGGCCCGAAGGCCAGAGTATTTATCGACCATTGATTAGAGAGGGACATGCGGAAGGCAGATATGACCTCCACTAATTCGGATTTCAGAAGTAGTAAGGGGTTGTGTTGCAGAAATTCCCAAAGTCCCGAAGCCTGGAATAGATCTGAGTCATCCATCCACCAGGGAATGTGAGTCCTTAATTAATACCTTCATGAGTTCGCCAGTTCAGCACTCCAGGGGATTAGAAGTATTGTGCGGTGGAAATATTTGAATCCTAGAGTGCAGAGTTAGTATAGACTGTCGATCTATGGATAAGCGTTGGTCGTCTGATCTGTATGTTCTTAGTTCGGGAGGAAGTGCAGACTAACACAGGAAAAGTCCCAAAGCTCAGAGTTCTGAATTCCATCATAGCCATCATTTTTTGGAAGAAGGTGGGATGTAGATACCAAGTACTTCGGCATTCACGTATTCGAGAGGAAGTGGTGGTCAAGCAGCGGAAATATCTGAAGCCCGGAGCCCCAGAGTTATTGTGATTTGTAGATCTTGGCATGTGTTTTGAGCCATTGATCCCCTCTTTTGTTTGGCTATTCCTTGATTCGGTGTTCGGAGGAAATTTGAGAGTATTTTGTCAAGACTCTTGGATCCTGAAGCTCTGGAGGACCAAACTAGCATCTGTCAGCCAGGCGCTTGGATATAGCCCATTGTCGCATGTGATTTCCGACAGGAAAAGGGGGCCAATGTCGAATTTGATTTTAAAAGGGGAGTTTGGCCCGTGGTTTTATCCCAAATTCACATGGAGGACTTCATCTGTGCGTTAGGACCCTCGCAGACTTGGTTTCACATGCGGGGAACAGGAAAGATTCCTGCAGCATATGAATTTGAGGGCTCAGCATTGGCCCGAGAGATAACTCAACTCCATAGTTTGAACGATCCTAGACTGAGAGGTCACACGAACCCCAAGAGGTGGTGGGGGGTCTACATAATTTGGTGTTTCAATGATATATGTATAGGAATAGTTCACTCCATATGTTAATGGAAAAATAGCTACACTACACACATTATTCTATGTTCAAAAACACATCAAGTTGGTAGAATCCAAACAACCTCAATCCCTAGCATTGTTAACTCCCTACAACATTTCCCAATTACACATAAACTTATAAAACTATTGTCTTGTGATTTCTCGATGTGCAAACCACTTGATACAACATAGTATTACACTGTATTATTTGTTTAAGCTTTTGGGAGTACCATCTATAGCCCCATTTCTAGTTTTCTTTGATCAATAGGTTAATGTATTTGGTTTTTAATTGTAAGGATTACACATAATATCTCATCTCTCCATTACACTTTCACTATTCGAGGTGTGACTCCTTTTACATCCATCCCTTTTACTCATTCAAAGTCAAATACACCAAGACATTCCCAAACAATGTGTTTTCTAAGATATCCATAATGATAATTACCTACAATGATTCTCATACAAGAAAAATAAATTTATATTTAATGTTTCATGGATGTTGTGATAGAAATGGAAAAACCAAAGTGTTATGCATCTTATTTATTTATAAAATGGATGTTGAATGGAAACTATGCATAAAACCGAGTGTGGGAATGTATGTGTGTAAACTAACGAACCTGAATCTAGGAATTAGACTTTACATTTTGTAGTCGTGTCTTTAGGTAGTTTGCGCATCCAGAAGATGCTTTTCTATTGGCTACTCGTTGTCTCGATCTACCGCATATGCATATGGATATGGTTCATTAATTGGGTCAACTTTAGAACCCATACTTTGGCTTTGGAATATTCTTAAACCCTTCCTTCTATTAGTGGTTATAGGTCATGGGTTCTAGCTATAAAAAAATGCATTGAATGGTTCACCCTTTCTCTTTTCACAATAGGACAACGAGTAAATGGGAAAAATTAGGTGTGTTATTTATCGATCATAACAAAATTGGAGAGTTGTGTTTAATCATTTATAGATATAGAGTGTGTGGTTTATATTGGAATAAAATGATTGTATTATGTTTTTTCTTTCTCTATTAGACATTAGCCTTAGCACCAAAACCATTGAAACCAAATCTAAATAGCGAATTCATGTTGGTTTATGAATAGTGATTGAAGAAGCTTGAAATTACCATGATAATATTTTGATATGTTACATTTCAATTATGCAATAAATACTGATGTCAGAGAGACAAACAATCCATAATCCTACCAAAGACATATCATGTGGTATTAGAGCTTGTTTTGAAAGAACTAGGCAAATAACATGTATGGTAAACACCCACAAGGGATATTGAGACAATGGATAAGAATTGTTTCAAGGTCTAGATAAGATAAAAAAATAATAATAATGGAAGGGGCTTCTCGTGAAGAACGTGAAAAACAATACATGGAACTATGGTTTAGAAGGCTAGAGAAAAACATTGTTTCATTGACATAGATGGTAACACATATTTTAGTGATAAAGGATAGGAAGAACATTGAGTAGAGACTAAGAATGAAGAAGACAAGGATGACCTATTGTTCCATCAATAACCCCCCTAGGTTTTTGGCAAAACTTGGGGGGGCCTCCTTCTTCTTCTTTTTGGATTTATAATGATCTTATATCCACATTGCCTTACGAATTGGTTTCTTTCAATGATTTTGAAATTAATAAGTTAGATTAGCCTCTATGTTTAACTCTCTTGATTATGACTTAGTTTTCTTCCTTCTGACTTCGACTGATGTTTTCCTTTAATAGGTTTTCAACCTACTTACTTTTCAATTTTTTCTTTTATTTCCATATCAACCCATTTCTTCCCTTTAGTTTTTCCTTATCACAAATTGGGCCCCTTCCTCAATTTTTATTTTATTTTTCCTTCCTTCAATTACCCTTTATTTTTTATTGAAGACTATTTTCCTTTGAATCCATCCTTTTGTTCAAACTCTTTAAATGCTCTTTTATTCCTTATGTTTCTTTTTTCTAACTTTTCCCTCTCTTATTTATAAGTTGAGCCTGGTTGGCAAATGAGGAACTGTTTCATTTTACTTGTGTTCTCCTTCCATGATTTTTAAATGGGGCCCAAGTTCAAAATCATGTCCCTTTTATTCTTCATTCGAGTGGTCATTGTTTTTCAAATTTAGATTAATGCTTGTTGGACACACCTACCAAACTTAGAGGGGGGGG
>SNQJ01S0007595.1:34791-48586 GCA_010110895.2 Picea sitchensis
TACAATGTTATATTATAATAACAATGTTATAATGTAACAATGTTATATTATAACAACGTTATAATATAACATTATAATGATGTAACATTGTTATAATATAATAATGTTTTATTATAACACAGTTATAATATTGCATTGTATACAATGTTTTATTATAACATTGTTATAATGTTACAATGTAACGTTATAATATGGAGGAATTGAGAAAGAAGCAGGAGAATAACAGGTTATATTGTGACAATGAGAGTGCCATTTATCTTGCAAAGAACTCATCATTCCAATCGAATACTAAGCATATACAACCCAGGTACAATTTCATACGATTTGTTTTGGAAGATGGATATTTGAAGTTGGAAAAGATACACACTAGCCATAATCCTGCAGACATGTTAACAAAGGGAGTAACCAGGGAGAAACTGAGTTCCTACTTAGTTTTAGTTGGTCTTCAAGCATGAAGGTGAAAATGTGAAATTTTCAAGGTCCAAGAAGGATCATAGTCCAACATATACAACAATGCTGGAGTTGTTGAGATCAGTCTCCAAGTGGGAGATTGTTGGTTGTGGAGCCTGATTATCTTCCTGATTGAGAGGTATTTTTTTTTCTAGCCGTGTTTATACCCCATGAAGAATTTACATCCCGAAATAATGTACACTCCTCCATGTGGGGGAGTGCAGAGGGGGCTTGCCCGTCCTGCGGAGTCCAGGGGCGAAGCCCCCGAAGGAAAAATTGCTTTGTAAATGTATATTGTAATTTCATAGTAAATCTAAACCGTTCATTATAAGGTCACAGATCTGACGACATAATTTATGTTAGGGATTTTTTCCCTAGAAGACAACCCTTTTTTATGAGGGAAATGTATTGCGGCTATGTATCATGACAAACATTGTATTATGAGAGAGGAGACTGTGAGAGAAAGAAGAGGAATTTACAATGGGTGTGTTGTAGGTTGTATCCCTTCATTTGCTGGATAATGATAAAGGAAGGACCTGGAAATTTCTCTAGTGGATGTAGCCCACACTGGGTGAACCACATATATCTGTGTCTCTATTATTTTGTGTATCTTTTGTGTTTTATTTCCGCATTTGTTTTATTTTATTGCTCCATGATCCTATTTTTCTAACATGAATTATTTAAAATAATATTACATTGTCTCATGCAAACTCCATGTTTGAATGTATTGATATGATGTGATTCAAATTTTCTTTTCTCCATTCATAGTCTTAGCCATTTTTCATGATATTTTAATGGAAATGGAAATTTGGACAAGATATCTTAGTGCATTTTGGATTATATTATGGGATAATATGGACGTTAAGTTGAAGAGTGATTCAGAAAGGATCCAAATACGACTAAGGATAACTCAAAATTCGTAGAAGCACCTCATGAAGCTCATAATGGCCTCAGTAGACAAAGAAAGAGAAAAAAATCAAAGTCCTTAAAACTTAGTGAAATTAACATCATCGCGAAGAGTGCGTCGTAATATTTCCAACGACGTAAATGACTAGTCAAACAGAGTTACGGATCGAAAGATATTCACTGTCAAAGTTTTGGTCAACCTAGCCCAGTCAATAGAGATGAGTCAACATCCGTACTACTGATGCCGAAATCAATACATATGACTTCAACGTCTGTACAGAGTACGTGGCACACGCAGAGGGCGACATGTGTCATGATGAAATCAACATGATGACATGGCAACACCAGAGGCTGCCACATTTCACTCATTTTCGACATTTTCAGGTCAACATGTGGACTAATGAGGAAGTGCCATGTGGCAGTCCGTACAGCCATGTGGTAGGTCGTACAGGATGTGGCATACACATGGCATCTATACAATACATGGTAGGCTAACATGATAGGAAGGTGATGTGGCAAGATGACTATGCAAGTGGATGATGTGGGACAATGGGTGGCCGCCATGTGGCACAATCATGGGATGCCATGTGGCAGTGGGAAAATCCCTAATAAGGGCCAGCTACCAGAAATCCAAAAATAAAAAAAAGGGGTTGGCTGACGCCAATCCCCAATCCCCCAAAGTTAGACGTATTTCACCATATCTGGTCAGCAACAAAAAATCCGCTAGCGGGATTATTAAACTTAGCGGAGTATCACAACAAATGTATTATGGATAAAAAAATAAGCCAAAGGGAGGAGCCCTGCAAGCTTGACCTCGAGACCTCCCCCAATAACTCACCCTTAATACACACCCGCCAACCGTTGGGCCAAACAACCAAGTTGGTAAGTCCGCCCCCTTTTTAATTTAAAAAATGGTTTCACCAATGCATGAGGGGGAGACCAAGGTGCACGATAGGCCATACCAGGGCACATAAACAATGCAAAGGAAAATAATTAAAGAAGATTGCAAGCACGGAAATCGAGACAAATGTTCTCAAGGGCCTGCAAGTGCCAGACTCAGATCATGACATGGAGATAGTCATTTTTGGGTAATTTGACGCCACAAATTCAATGGTGCTATTTGGTTTTTGATCTCAACAAAACTTCTACAACATAACTCTAGAATGAGATATACTTATTTATTTTGCCAAATTATTTTAATGAGTTAATAAAAAGGGCTACCCATTTGAGAGACGGACCCGTAGACATAGTCCACCAGGGACGAATTCCGTTATCAAGTTTTTTGTGTTTAGATTTGATGCATATGTCTCTTCATTATTGAGTTATTCCTTCTTTATGGTGCACTTCAATTTATGCTCATTTAATACAATTCTTTAAGAAGTCACATAGATGAAAATATCCTGGATCAAAGAGTTATACAAAATTTCATCCACAGAAAGATGGGCAAAGATAAGTTCCTCCATGTAAAAAGGAAAATAGAATAACCAACACTTGGTATGATAAAAAAGAGTAATATTTCTAGAAAAGGCATTAGTGATGCTTCCAATTAGTTGTTAAAATAAAAAATATAAATAGATACAAATCCCTAATCAAAGGGAGGAAATGTTACTATATAAATAGAAAGCAAGAGAATATGTTGCACATATCTGAGCTAGATCCTAAGAAACTCTAGATCCAAATTCAAACTTGTAAACTAAACAAAACAATACAATTCTCTTAAGGGATTGAAATTTGTACCTTAAAATTCATTATGAATCCACTAATGTCACAAACAACATTTAAGCCATTTCTATAGAGGAAGATTTATTTTCAATAGATCTCATATATATTGGGGTTAAGCAGTGTGCAAAAGGGAATGCTAAGGAGATATAACACTACTAATCCACCACATTGACGAGATCTTCAATTTAGTAGTCATGAAGGGATTTCCTAAACCTTAGACTCAAAGACCCATTGCACCTATTTTTAAAAGTAAGCATAATTTTTTTTTCTCTAATTGTAGGACCATAATGATTACCCCCCCCCCCNGGAAAATAAAAGGATTCTTCATATTGCTTCAAAATCCATCCAAAACCACCTATGGCGCCTTAAGGAGGGATGGCATAAAGATGCCATGCATTGGCTAAACTATTGGGGAATATAGGAAGATGTCACTCCCTAGAATAATGATACTATTAAAAATATTATTATGTCTAAATTTAAGGAGAAAATATGGCGATAAAAAAACAAACTAAGATGCTAAAAGAAGGTGATCAACCCTAACCTATTATAAAAATATATATCTCTATTTTGACTAATATAGAAAAGAAAATCATAGTTACTAAAATAAGAACAAGCTCCATAGTGAAATAGGACATTACACAAATCCTAAAATTCATGAGTTGAAAAAGTTTGTCACAAGGATTAAAGATGAAAAATACCCACATTAAATCACAACTTCAAAATATTTGTAATAATAATAACATTCTAGTACTTGTCTTAAAGTTGGCGATAATAGATCACAACTTCTTTTAATTTTAATTTTCGCAATTGACCATATGCCTTGATTATATATTCTCAATATATAATCATTCAAAAAAATTCCTCCTTGTAATCTATATTTTACAAGTTTTTTGAACTCCTTCTTATGTTCTTGATCTTTACTTCGTGAGTTACAATAACACGGTTCTTTATATATAGACGAGATTGGTTTGAGAAATTTAGCAAAAAGAATTTGAATTGTGAGTGCGATCATCTCCTCTTCTTGAAGGATCTTTAAAGGCATTTCAACGGCTATAAAACTTCAATAACAACTGTAAGCTCCGTTAAATTTTAAAAATAGTATTATTATTTTATTTTTGAACTTTTTAATAACTATATTCCAAATTGTTAAAGAATATTACAGTATGAGGTAAAAGAATATTACAGTATGAGATAAATATTTTTATGAAACATTTTTTAACAAAAAAATATATCTTTCAAAACTATATATATAATTTAATTTAATTTCAAATCTATCATAAGGTAAAAATAGGATAAATATTGATGTACAAACTTTTTTAAGATGGAGAAACTGTACCTATAGGTATTTCATCCCTTTACGTGCATGCAAAGGACTTTAATAATATCTTTCCTTATACAATTTCCTTGAATAATATTTTTCATCATATTTGATAGCAACCACACTCCTCGGAACACGATCACTCTTACCAGGACCTTCTCTTCCCTCGGCCCGAAGAGCTAAAATACTCTTCTATTTCCCTTTTGGGAAATATGCACCCACAGTTTACTTCGCGCAATCCTCCTTCCTATTATTCGTAGGATCAGAACTTCGTGACTTCACAAGTTCACAGATGCTCAATATCCTCTCGAGTCCCCGAGATCCGATGTATCAGCCTCGCTGACTTTCTCCCTCCGCTATCGGGACTTCGCTCTATCGCGGGTTCGCAACTCGCGACGCCAACCACTCGGAGTTCCACCTTCCGATATCCGAAGTGCCGAAATGCCGAGAATTGCGATCTCGCTTCTTCGTGACTTCGCCACTTGCGTGACCAAATATATCCTTCCTCGACTTCCAAGGCCCGAGATGCCGATACGCCGATATCTCGCGTCACCTGCCATGTCACTCTGCTATGGCCCCACACTATCCACGCAATCGTCGGGACTTCGCTTCTCACTCTATCGCGATTCCCGTGACCGAATCTTCCGCTCCTTTTTCACGATGACCCGATAGCCGATCTCGTGTCGATTCCAACGGCCTTTCTAGCTTGGATCAATGACTCGATTTTTTCTGAGCTCCGAACCTTTCACGCTCGTACTGTAACTTTCCTGTGCCTTCCCGAGATCTGACGACTTACTGAATCCTCGCGGGTTCTCCACAAAGAGTACCGACCGTCTGTCTTTTCTTCTTGCGCAATCCACTAACAAGAAATATCTCTCCACGAGACTTGTTCGTCAGTCTACGTCTCTTTCTTGCAACCTGCTCACGCACAACTTCTGACTCGACCCTTCAAAAAACTTGAAGGTCTATCCTTCCTGAGATTGTTCTCGACTACTAGGTCTTTCGAAATAATTCTTGCATGCACTCCTTGCGGCAAATCTTAAACAACTCCTAAGTGTTGAATTTTATTCGACTCCGCGCACTCCTGCAGCAGCAGTGGTAATTCCCTTTGCTCAGAATCACAACTCTGAGTCTTCGTCCAGCATGTGCACACCTTGCACGGATCTGGTGCCAAATCTGCACTTCTAAGATGAATGAGAACAAAAGATTTCCCCAATTGAACCCTTTAGTCACGCACTCCTTGCGGACAAATTCAACTGCACCCCTTGCAGGAATCCTCTGGTTCAGTTAGAGAAACAATTGAAACTCATTCACTCAACCTCTCAGACTTCAATTCAACCATGAAATCGCATACAAAACATATAAAAGAAAATGTATGACAGAAAGAGAACATCTATGAGCAAAACATCAATACACAGAGAAATAACACATAACCATGGATTTGAATCAATTCTTTCTTCTATTAATTCAATCTGTACATGAGTGTTCTTCATACAACTCTCTTCTTTCTCTTCTGCTTCTTCTCTCGATGGTAATACAATGTACAAAGGAGGGTGTCTATATCCCGTTTCCCTCTTGGATTCTAAAGCTATCAAATATACAATTAAATTCCTATCTACCAGCATTAATTAAATTAAATGCCTCATCTACCTAAGGACGTGAGCTTAAAGGCTCAAGGTCCATTACAATATACAAAGTGCGCTTCATTAAATCCACATATTAATGTTTGGCGCAACAAATATCAAGGTGCTTTCAAAAAGAAATCCGCTGGCTCGTCCAGCTGTCCTCTGCTCTCGCGCTGGCTCGCTTGATGTGGGCGATGCTCCTGCATCAATATTTTAAAAATATATGTTTATTTTAATGACATTTATTTTATTTACATTTTATTTTTTGTATTTCTCTGCATTTTATTTATGTATGTTATTATTATTTAATCTCAATATGTAATGTAATTCATCTCATTTTTAGCATACTAATATTGACATCTTTACTAAATAGTTGCTTAAATCAATACAACTTGTTTGTTGTGAAGTGTACTATCACTTATTCCGTGATCAAAACCATTTAATTCAATATGTTAAAAATTAATGATTTTTTTTTTTCAATGTATAGTTCAAATATACCAAATCATTTTATAGTCCATTGTTATTGACATATTCTTATTTTAAGTAAAGTTGATATTGAAATATTTTACTTAAAATAGATATTGAAATATTTTACTTAAAATAGATATTGAAATATTTTATTGATGGAGAAAATTAATTTTATTTTTGTTAAATTGATATGTTTTTGTTTAAAATATAGTTATAAACTCCACATTGAACATGGAAGGAATTACACATCTCCTTCATACTAACTAACACACCACATAAATGTTTCGATTAAGATCCATCTTAACTAGGGATCCATAATGGGTTGCAAGGGATCAAATCTCTTGAGGTGAAAGACCTTTTTAGACTGCAAAATCAAGAATAATAGTGTAATACCCCTATTTTAACCCCCATGAACTATAATGTATTATGTAAATGTGACATTAGGCTAGTGATCCGGTAAAGTTGAAATACATCTATATACATTAATAAAAGAAATACATTGTTGGATGAAAAATGGACAAGAACAAGAGATAGGGGGATAAAAGGGCTAAGTCTTTTTATTATATTTTATTTACCCATAATTGATTTTATGGAGTAAAGTGGTTACATGGGCTTCTTGGGTGGAAGCCCATGTGGTTCTTGTTTTCATGTAATTGTATAAACATCCCTTGTGGATTGTTTTGGGGGTTCAATTGTTCATTTCCATTCACTCTTTCATTTTTTTTGGTGCCTCATTCTTGCTAATTTGTGTTCTCTTGGTCTGAGCATGGAAATGAATGTATGGAAGAGGAGAGGAATTGCTAGATGGTTGTAATAAGTTATTGATCATTCCATGAGGGAATGGATGCATGAATGCATGCTATTGCTGGAAGTTCGGAAATAACTGTCCACAACTAAGAATCCTTGGAGTTTCCAGTAGGGATATTTTCTGACCAATAGCACTGGATCCCTGGAGAGAAATGGAACAACTTGAGGGACTGTATGGCAAATAAAGGTGCTCGTTTCTTTGGGTTGTGCAGGTTGAAGGGGAAAGAGAGCTGGGAAATGGAATTTTTTGTGTGGTTGAGAAACCTGAGATTTAGTTAGCCATTGTTGTGTGTATTAGATTTGGCCTAGGACCCGTCCTTGTGGATTCATAGCCGTGGCTTGGGGGTGACTTGTTTTTGAGAGTAAATGAATAAAAATGTCTGGTTGGGAGGAAATTCCTTGGTCTGAAGCCAGTTGGTGAATGTTTACTTGCAAAGATAAGTGCTCTCTGTGTTTTATGTACAACGTATTTTCTGTTGTGTATTTAATTATCTCTCAGATGTATTTCTGTGTATATGCTTGCTGGTTTATTGTTGTGCATGACACATTGTTTATTTATTTTATGCTGTAGCATGGATCTTGATTAATGCATGTGAGTATTTCATGCTTCATTTTGAATTAATTATTATCATAATTCAAAATCAGTTTAGAAGTGAGTTTTGAAGGTAGCATGGCCAACTTGTGGGTGGCTGCATATGTTACAAATAGTTTTCACCTCAAGGGATTAGATATGTCTCATGTGAAGTTAAGATGGATCTATGTTGGTGTGGTGTCTAACTCTTGACAAATTTATAAGTGATTTTGATTATATACTTCCTTTTGATAATATGTGTTCAACATGTATTTACCTCTAAAAAAGTATGTACATTTTATTAGGTCCATTCATTCTATTCATATATATTTTTTAATATTTGTGGGCATTTTATTTCTCTATTCAATTCTTTTTCTAATCACATTCATTTTTTAAGAGAAAAACCATCTATGTATTTCTATTTATATACAACAAAAAATTACAGTCGTCTCAAGGGGACCTACCAAAATGGAAACATGTGTCCATCCTCGAGAGAAATCAACCAAGTTTCATCATAACAATATTGAGCCTGTTCTCCAAAAAGAGACAATATAGTCTAGAGATAAGGAAATTGGAGTCTATCAACTAGAATTCTATATTACCTATGCACACTATTAAGTTTGATAATATATATTGAAATTAAAACAAACAATATTTCAAACTTGATTCCCCTTAGCTTCAACTTGGAATGGATCCATATTGGTGTCCTCTCTCGTGTCCTTACCAAATTCATTATCTTCAATCTGGATAAGATGGTCCTTGGAGCATTGGGAGCTCTGGTTCATTGCCTTAGCCTCTGAATTCTCTTGGATTTGACCTTTTGGTGTCACTCTGAATTTAATGTCATATTCAGATTTGTAGAAATGATTGATGAAAACAGGTTACAAATAACATTTTCAACCTATCTTCCATTTTGAAATTCACATTCATGTCGATACTTGAAAACTTGAATATATGTACTAGTATTGATTTTTATATCTTAAATTTTATTTGATTTTATTTTCTCATGTGATATTTATGGGCATCCACAAGCCTTGTTAAGGCTATGACCATGACGCTATCTTGGTCTAACTTCCAAGATAAGTTAGCATTTAAGTTTTAACGATACCACTAGTATAGGCTATAATAAATACAAACTAAAGATGTTGGACTCGCGAAAATCATTGCCGCTAAACATTATATTAAACGTTTTTATTATGTTCTAAAATTTTGCGATTCATCTCATTTGATACACTTATGTTAGATTAGGTCCATGACTTATCTACTTGGGTTGCATTAATAAGTTACAAATCAGATCACATTTACACTTATGAATCATGATTATTTGGCTTGTATAAGTGACGGGTTGAATTGGGAATAAATGCACAGGGATCGAGAAAAAGTAGAGAGGTAGATGGAAATTGCTACGGAGATGTGGCAAGAAACATGAACCACAAGTGATATCCATGCGGTAAATGAAACGTGGCCTCTAGAGTCCCATTTATTTTTTGAAATTATATAATCCATCTTGGTATGTTCGAAATTTCCGTCCCTACCTTGCATGTTTTATCTCTTCAATGTATACTTTCAACTAGTTAGAGTTAAGTGCAATTTCCATAGACCATCTGGCTTGTATGTCTCTATATGTGCTAGGACAAAAAAAATTATATGCGTAGCAGGAGAAAAATATATGCATGAGAAAAAGATAAAACACAAAAGACACATATAAAGTTACATTCAAATTAAATAAACACAATTTATTGACATTCAATATAGTTGAAGATAAAAATTTATGAGCACATAAATATAAAAGGAGATAAAAATAGTTTTATTTGAAATATATCAAAAAATAATATTGTTTTTTACATATTCCTGGAAATTTAAATGCGTTTGTCATATAGAATGGGATTGGGGCTCCCACGGACCATAAGAGAAATATGTACAAGAAATAGGATTGTGGAAAGAAGAAGTGAGCGACGATAGAGAGTAATACCTGAAAAGAAGAAATTTGAAGGTATCAGTCTTTGGCTAGACATTTCTAATTAAAAAGGTGGAATATCTGGATTGATAAACAAAGCAGAATGTGATCAATATAGACTTACAATGATGTTACATATCACCCATTTTTCTATTTGCTTGCTGATGCCTTTTTATTGCTGTCGTCGACAGCTATTGGAATCGTGCCAACTGCTTGTTGCCTTTCGTCGACGACCTGCTTCATTGCCCTTTTGACCCATTATTCAATGTAGCTTCTCAAGGGGGCCACATTGATCTCATTCCAGATTTTTATGTTGAAAAGTTCCTTTTCTAATTCCCTTAGATCGATATAAATATTACACATAGCTTGATCAATTTCTTCATTATGTACTGAATAGTCGATTAGCCATTTGTCCACCTCATCTTCACCATATTCAAGGATGCTGTAAAAATTTTCTAAAGACAACGCCTTAAAAATATCAACTTGTTTATCAAAGGCTTGCTTAGTTAAGGGAAAGGAGTTAACAATTAACTTGGCGTCTTGGGCCTTGTTGGTCCTTCCATCTAAGTCTATTTCGATTAGCTTTGTGAATACTTTTTCTTTCTTTGATATGGCTTGTTCACATGATTGGACAATGAGATGCAAGTTCTTTACTTTCTCTTTCCAGCATGCATTTAATTGAGTGATCCGGTTTTTGGAGGGGAGATCTTCTTGTATTTTTCTCATTTCTGTCATATTATTGACATGGGTGCCAAAAGGGAGGACCGTGACTAAATAGAAACATTCTTCATTTTTTAAATCCGCCTGCAAATGTTTGAGCAAAGTATGTGCCCTTGTTCCAAGGGAAGCCATACTTTGTGATGTTTTCCAGGCCTTAGTAATCAGTTCCATTATTTTCTTGATATTATTCTCCACATATCCTCTACACGATGCGAGGAGGCTGGATGATCATTTTAACTTGACTGTAGGGGTGGCAGGCATGGCTATTGCTAAAGGACTGGAAAGCAATGGCATAGGAATCAAAGCTTCCTCCAATTCCTTGACTCGATCCTTCAGTCTGGAATTCTCGGCCTCAATGCCTCCAATGGAATCATCAAGAGCATCTCTAGTTTCTCTGTGAAGTCGAGAGATTTGGGACGGCCACAGGTTCGCAAGGTTAACCTCTGAACGAGATTTCCCTTTCTTATTTTTTACATCTCTCTTTTCAATAATTATTTTTTTAGACTCGCTGTAAAAACCAATGCTCTGGAATACGAAGGATTCATCTTCGTAAAAAAATTCGGTATCAGCTATGTCCATTGGGTGACTATGTTGGATCGCGTCTCCGGGATGATCAAGGTTGCATAATACACTATCCAGATCAGTCTCAAGTTCCATGTTCTCACTCTCAATTTTGGTCTCTTCTGCCTGCCCTACAAATTTTTTTCTCTTCTTCTCCACGAGAAGCATGTGAGGACTATCAATTTTAGGGTGAGGAGGGTTGTTATCTCCTCCTCTGTTTGAAGAATTCTGGGTTTCTTTCTTACTGTGGTGGGCCATTGGAGCGATGCTGCAGGATGCCGTACTTTTGGGAGTGCTATCCGGAGATTGAACACTCTTCTCATTGGGGCCTTTTCCCTGTTGCTTGTACAATTCAGTGCTGCTTTGCAATGTGTCTAGGTCACCAACATCATAAGAAAGAGTGTTGTCGTCAGTGTCTCTGTTTTTGCTTAGGTGTCTCTGGAAAAAAGAATTGCCGAGGCCAATTGCAAGTAAATGTTCTAAAAGAATTCCATTAGGGGAGAACCCTCTTAGCCTTTCATGATATCTTAGGTTCAAGTTGTTGAAATGGGCTGCAGATTCGTTAATTTTGTTGACGTTCCTCAACATGAATTCCCCGAATTTCCAAGGCAGAGGAATGAATTGTTTTTTTTTCTTCTCATGGAATAGATGCAACCAGTAGTTGTATTGTCTTTCTATTTCTATAACAAACATTATGTCCATAATGTGACATGGAAAGAGAGCAGGTTTTTCCTTGGAGCCAAAAATCCTTATCACACTACAATTATCCATTTGTTCAAGTGCCCCCTTCCTATCCAAAAACTTGGTTGCGTGGTCAGATATGTGGGGAGAATATTCTCCTAATAATAAAACTTTGAAAACAAAGACAAAGTCATTAAAAACCTCATAAAAATAGTGGGAGGCCTTGTGCTTCCATAAGGCCTGGTACCGGAAGGTTATTGGGTCGAATTCCTAGTTTACATTATTGGACAAAGACAATTTTGGAAACTAACAGCAAGGCGCTATCGCGAAAACCAAGTAGGATGGCATATACAATTTCTTCTCCTTTTTGAAGATTGACAATTGGGAACATATTTAATGGGAAATTAGCTTCCCCCAATAAAAAATGGCTTGTTCCTTGACTATGAAATAAAAAATATAAATAACCATGCGGGAAATAGTTGTTGTGGATTCCTGTCTCGTTATTCTTGTAAACATCCAAGCAATTTCTCAGAATGGATTTCTAAATGAACTAACCTGCAAGTTTGTGATATCTTCAAGAAATGCCATCAGGTCTTCCAAGAACTTAGGTAAGAGGTCCAACCCGTTATTATGCTTTCTTAGGAACTGTTGGAGTCTTCTGCTATCAACGTCAATGTTGGCTCTGACAATCTTAACATCTGGCAGAAGACCTGAGGTGACAAAGAAACAAGAGAGTGGTCCCGTAGTGGAATAATTCTTTGTCTTGGAATATATTTATTGGCGCACCAAGAGACCAAATCCTTACAGTAAAAAAATTTAGGTACACATCTTGCACGAGCAATCCTAGAGGTCCAAATTATTTCGTTCTAGGTAGAAGGGGATGAATAGTAAGAATATTCCCTAGACCACTGGAATTTTTGGTCCTCGCGCCCGAATATGTTCACTGTATCTCTACAAAACTGTTGTCGGGCTGGTGCCATAGGTTTATGAGAACGTCTATTTGCTCGAGACGATGCTTGTAATGAACAATTGGAGGGGATAATATAACCCTTCACAAATATTGGTTCAATGCGTGTGAATGAGAAATCTCCTCGAGCCTTTCGCTCATTAATGACAATCTCTATGGGCGCTGCATGATGATTTGTTAGCAGTAAAGCTTACTTATTACATACTTAGAAGTGAGAAGGTGGAAGGTACGACGAAGAGAAATTAAGCATTGGAGGTTTCGTGGACGCGCCAACCTGACGATGTGCGAACGACATTCCATGATGTTTGAAATTAACACTCAAAAGGGATAATATAACCCTCCACAAATATTGGTTTAATGCGTATTAATGAGAGATCTTCTCAAGCCTTTCGCTCATCAATGACAATCTATACGGTTCCTGCATGATGAGCTATTAGCATTAAATCTTACTAATTGCATATTTAGAAATAAGACCTTATATATATATATGTTTTTATAAACAATTTTTTATTATAAACAAATGCGAAGGTGACAGAGACAGGGAAGAGAAAGTAAGGAATGGACAAGTATGAAAAGTGGTCAAATGGGATTCAAAATAGGGTTACAGGGGATACTCAGGAGAGGTGAGTGTCTGACGATCAAATTGTATGTCTCGGAATTTGTGACTGCAAAATGCGTAAAACAGAAGAGGGCATGATGGGGCAGTTCAACGACCGATTTTTATATTTGTGGAATTTTGGGAAAGTGGTCAAGTATGGAATAGGGAAACGGTCGGTTAGACTCATTTTCAGAAATAAGGATTGAATATTTCCTGAACGACCAACCTGACGACGCATGAATGACATTCCATGATGTTTGAAATTAACACTTGGAAGGGATAATATAACCCTCTAGAAATCTTAGTTTAATGTGTATTAATGGGATATCTCCTCATCTTGGTTTATCATTAAATCTTACTAATTGCATACTTAGAAATAGGACCTTATATATATATATATATATATATAATATTTTTATAAATAATCTATTTTGTTATAAATAA
>SNQJ01S0007595.1:48636-65741 GCA_010110895.2 Picea sitchensis
TTCCAATAGTGTGACTTGCTATGTTCGAAATTTCCGTTCCTACCTTGCATGTTTTATCTGTTCAATGTATACTTTCAACTGGTTAGAGTTAAGTGCAATTTCCATAGACCATATGGCTTGTATGTCTCTATATGTTCTAGGACAAAAAAATTTCTATGCATAGCAGGAGAAAAAGATATGCATGAGAAAAGGATAAAACAAAGAAAACACATATAAAGTTGCATTCAAATTAAATAAACACAATTTTTTGACATTCAATATAGTTGAAGATAAAAATTTATGAGCACATAAATATAAAAGGAGATAAAAATAATTTTATTTGAAATATATCAAAAAATAATATTGTTTGTTACATATTCCTGTAAATTTAAATGCGTTTGTCATATAGAATGGGATTGGGGCTCCCGCAGACCATAAGAGAATTATGTACAAGAAATAGGATTGTGGAAAGAAGAAGTGAGCAACGGTAGAGAGTAATACCTGAAAAGAAGAAATTTGAAGGTATCAGTCTTTGGCTAGACATTTCTATTTAAAAAGGTGGAATAACTGGATTGATAAACAAAGCAGAATGTCTTCAGTATAGACTTACAGTGATGTTACATATCACCCATTTTTCTATTTGCTTGCTGATTCATTTTTATTGCTGTTGTCAACGACTACTGGAATCGTTCCAACTGCCTGTTGCCTTTTGTCGATGACCTTCTTCATTGCCCTTTCGACCCATTATTCAATGTAGCTTCTCAAGGGGGCCACATTGATCTCATTTCGGATTTTTATGTTGAAAAGTTCCTTTTCTATTTCCCTTAAATCGATAGAAATATTACACATAGCTTGATCAATTTCTTCATTATGTACTGAATAGTCGATTAGCCATTTGTCCATGTCAGCTTCACCATATTCAAGGATGCTGTAAAACTTTTCTAAAGACAACGCCTTAAAAATATCAACTTGTTTATCAAAGGCTTGCTTAGTTAAGGGCAAGGAGTTGACAATTAAATTGGCGTCTTGGGTCTTGTTGGTCTTTCTGTCTAAGTCTATTTCGGTTAGCTTTGTGAATACTTTTTCTTTCTTTGTTATGGATTGTTCACATGATTGGACAATGAGATGCAAGTTCTTCACTTTCTCTTTCCAGCATGCATTTAATTGAGTGATCCAGTTTTTGGAGGGGAGATCTTCTTGTCTTCTTCTCATTTATGTCATGTTGTTAACATTGGTGCCAAAAGGGAGGACCATGACTAAATAGAAACGTTCTTCATTTTTTAAATCCGCCTGCAAATGTTCGAGAAAAGTATGTGCCCTTGTTCCAAGGGACTCCATACTTTGTGATGTTTCCTAGGCCTCAGTAATTAGTTCCATTCTTTTCTTGATATTATTCTCCACATATCCTCTACACGATGCGAGGAGGCTAGATGATCCTTTTAACTTGGTTGTAGGGGTGGCAGGCATGGCTATTGCTAAAGGACTGGAAAACAATGACATAGGAATCAAAGCTTCCTCCAACTCCTTGACTCGGTCCTTCCGTTTGGAATTCTCGGCCTCAATGCCTCCAATGGAATCATCAAGAGCATCTCTAGTTTCTCTGTGAAGTCGAGAGATTTGGGACGGTCGCAGGTTCGCAAGGTTAACCTCTGAACGATATTTTCCTTTCTTATTTTTTACATCTCTCTTTTCAATAATTATTTTTTTAGACTTGCTGTAAAAAATAATTCTCTGGAATACAAAGGATTCATCTTCGTAAAAAAATTCGGTATCAGCTATGTCCATTGGGTGACTAGTTGGATCGTGTCTCTGAGATGATCAAGTTTGTGGAATACACTATCCAGATCAGTCTCAAGTTCCATGTTCTCACTCTCAATTTATGGATCTTTTGCCTGCCCTACATTTTTTTTTCTCTTCTTCTCCATGGGACGCTTGTGAGAACTATCAATTTTAGGGTGAGGAGGGTTGCTATCTCCTCCTCCATTTGAAGAATTCTGGGTTTCTTTCTTACTGTGGTGGGTCGTTGGAGCGATGTTCCAGGATGTCGTACTTTTGGGAGTTCTATCCGGCGTTTGAACACTCTTCTCATTGGGGCCTTTTCCTTGTTTCTTGTACAATTCAGTGCTTCTTTGCAATGTGTCTAGGTCGCCAGCATCATAAGCAAGAGTGTTGTCATCAGTGTCTCTGTTTTCACTTAGGTGTCTCTGGAAAAAAGAATTTCCGAGGCCAATTGCAGGTAAATGTTCTAAAACAATTCCATTAGGGGAGAACCCTCTTAGCCTTTCATCGTATATTAGGTTCAATTTGTTGAAATGGGATGCAAATTCGTTAATTTTGTTGACGTTCCTCAACATGAATTCCACGAATTTCTAAGGCAGAGGAATGGATTGTTTTTTTCTCTTCTCATGGAATAGATGCAACCAGTAGTTGTATTACCTTGCTATTTCTGTAACAAACATTATGTCCGTAATGTGACATGGAAGGAGAGCAGGTTTTTCCTTGGAGACAAAAATCCTTATCACATTGCAATTCTCCATTTGTTCAAGTGCCCCCTTCCTGCCCAAAAACTTGGTTGCGTGGTCATATATGTGGAGAGAATATTCTCATAATAATAAAACTTTGAAAACAAAGACAAAGTCATTAAAAACCTCATAAAAATAGTGGGAGGCCTTGTGCTTCCACTAGGCCTGGTACCAGAAGGTTATTGGGTCGAATTCCCAGTTTACATTCTTGGACATAGACAATTTTGGAAACTGACAGCAATGCGCTATCGCGAAAACCAAGTAGGATGGCATATACAATTTCTTCTCCTTTTTGAAGCTTGACAATTGGGAACATATTTAATGGGAAATTAGCTTCCCCCAATAAAAAATGGCTTGTTCCTTGACTATGAAATAAAAAATATAAATAACCATGCAGGAAATAGTTTTTGTGGATTCCTATCCCGTTATTCTTGTAAACATCCAAGCAATTTCCCGGAATGGATTTCTAAATGAACTAACCTGCAAGTTTGTGATATCTTCAGGAACTGCCATCGGGTCTTCCAAGAACTTAGGCAAGAGGTCCAACCCATTATTATGCTTTCTTAGGAACTACTTGGAGTCTTCTGCTATCAACATCAATGTTGGCTCCGACAATCTTAACATTTGACGGAAGACCTGAGGTGACAAAGAAACAAGAGAGTGGTCCCGTAGTGGAATAATTCTTTGTCCTGGAATATATTTATCAACGCACCAAGAGACCAACTCCTTATAGTAAAAGACTTTAGGTACACAACCTGCATGAGCAATCCTAGAGGTCCAAATTATTTTGTTCTGGGCAGAAGGGGATGAGTAGTAAGAATATGCCCTAGACCACTGGAAGTTTTGGTCCTCGCACCCGAATATGTTCACTGTATCTCTACAAAACTACTGTCGGGCTGGTTCCATAAGTTTATGAGAACATCTGTTTTCTCCAGACGATGCTTGAAATGAATAGTTGGAGGGGATAATATAACCCTCCACAAATGTTGGTTCAATGTGTGTGAATGAGAAATCTCCTCGAGCCTTTTGCTCATTAATGACAATCTCTATGGGTGTTGCATGATGAGTTTTTAGTGGTAAAGCTTACTTATTGCATACTCAGAAGTGAGAAGGTGGAAGGTATGACAAAGAGAAATTAAGGATTGGAGGTTTCGTGGATGCGCCAACCCGACGACGTGTGAACGACATTCCATGATGTTTGAAATTAACACTCAGAAGGGATAATATAACCCTCCGCAAATTTTGGTTTAATGCGTATTAATGAGAGATCTCCTCGAGCCTTTTGCTCATGAATGATAATCTATACGGTTCCTGCATGATGAGCTATTAGCATTAAAGCTTACTAATTGAATATTTAGAAATAAGACCTTATATATATATATATATATATATGTTTTTATAAACAATTTTTTATTATAAACAAGTGCGAAGGTGATAGAGACGAGAAAGAGAAAGTAAGGAATGACCAAGTATGAAAAGAGGTTAGATGGGATTCAAAATAGGGTTACAGGGGATACTCAGGAGAGGTGAGTGTCTGACGATCAAATTGTATGTCTCAGAATTTGTGACTGCAAAACGCGTAAAACGAAAGAGGGCATGATGGGGCAGTTCACTGATTTTTATATTTGCGGAATTTTGGGAAAGTGGTTAAGTATGGAATAGGGAAACGGTCGGTTAGACTCGTTTTCAGAAATAAGGATTGAATATTTCCTGAACGGGCCAACCCGACGATGCATGAATGACATTCCATGATGTTTGAAATTAACACTCGGAAGGGATAATATAACCCTCTCGAAATCTTGGTTTATTGCGTATTAATGGGATATCTCCTCATCTTGGTTTATCATTAAATATTACTAATTGCATACTTAGAAATAGGAACTTATCTATCTATATATATATATATATAAACAATCTATTTTATTATAAATAAGAATCTTTTATATATGTATAAGTATGAAAAGAGGCCAGACGGGCTTGAAAGTAGGGTTGTAAGGGATACAAAGAAGAGGTGAGTGCCTGACGGTCAAATTATATAAACAATTTTTTATTATAAACAAGTGAAAAGGTGACGGGGATGGGGAAGAGCAAGTAAGGAATGGCCAAGTATGAAAAACGACAGGACGGGTTTAAAAATATGGTTACAGGGGATTGTCAAGAGAGGTGAGGGCTCGACAGTCAAATTGTATGTCTTGAAAATTTTGACTGCAAAAGGCGTAAAATGGAAGAGGGCATGATGGAGCAGTCCAACGGTCGATTTGTATATTTGCGGAATTCTGAGTGTTGTTTGCAGGTCACGGAACAATGTAAGGGAAATATTGAGCCCGCCTGTCCGGGAACCCACAATCGAAAAAGTGGCTAAGTATGGAATAGGGAAACGGTCAGTCGAACTCATTTTTGCTAATATATTGAAATTTGTATAGATATCCCATTAACTAGAAAGATCTTTTTGCATGTATATTGCGGAATTCTGGGTGCTATTTGCAGGTTGTGAAACAATGTAATGGAAATATTGAACCCTCCTGTCCAGGAACCCACAAGATAAAAA
Source organism: Picea sitchensis (assembly GCA_010110895.2). NCBI lineage: Eukaryota > Viridiplantae > Streptophyta > Pinopsida > Pinales > Pinaceae > Picea > Picea sitchensis. Next base: position 53,686 of record SNQJ01S0007595.1, read on the forward strand.
TTCAGTAAGTATGGAATAGGAAAATAGTCGACGAAATTCATTTTCGCTAATATATTGATATTTGTAATAGATATCCCATTACATGGAAGGACATTTTTTGATGTTTCTGGACAAGTTGTGTAGGGACAATTATTATGACGGTCTCCTCGAGGCATGGTGAGATGTTATCATTAAAAATCATTTATTGCATACTCGAAAAGAAGTGCAAAGGTGGCAGACACATGAAACAACGATGAGGAATTGTATATTTTGTGAACCTGCCAACCTGCTGATCCACGAAATAGATTCAAAGAAATGGCCAAGTATGGAAAGTGGACAAACAAGCTTCAAAATGGGGTGACAATAGTTCCATAGGAGAGGTGAGGACCCGGCGGTCAAATTGTAGGTCTTGAAACTTTTGAGTGAAAAATGTGTAACACAGAAGAGGGTATGATGTGAGAGTCTGGTATTAAATTTGTATATCGCAGAAGTCAGGGTGTTGTTTGCAAGTCATGAAACAATGGAAGTGCAATCTAGAGATCGGCTTCCTGGGAATCTACGATCGGAAAAGTGGCTAGGTATGGAATGGGGAAGCGGTTGGTCGGAGTCACGATATAAAAGAACGAGTGAAAATGTGAACCCATGAGTCCACCAACCCGTGCAGATAGACATTTTAAAAAAAAATGACTAAGTAACGAGAACGAGAAAGAAGAGGGGAAAGAGAAATGAGAATTTGGTTAAGTATAGAAGAGGGAAAAGAAGGGCTAATATATTCAAATCTGTAATACATATCCCATTTCCTGGCAAGATATTTTCTGCATGTTTCTGGAGAAGTTGTATACTTATTGCATTTACCTGGAAAGAATTGTGAAGGTGGCAGGCACAAGAAACACCGACTAGGAATTGGAAATTTCCTGAACCCGCCAACCCAATGATTTGCAAAAGAGATTCCAAGAAATGGCCAAGTGTGGAAAGAAGTCAAACGGGATTCAAAATAGGGTGACAAGGGTTCCTGAGGAGATGTGAGGCCCCGACGGTCAAATTGTATGTATTAAAACGTTTGAGTGAAAAATGTGTAACACAGAAGAGGGGATGATGTGGGAGTCTAAAATTCAATTTGTATATCGTAGAAGCCAGGGTGCTATTTGCAGGTCAAGGAACAATGAAAGTGCAGTCTGCTTCTCCAGGAACCCAAAAGCAAAAAATTCAGTAAGTATGGAATAGGGAAACGGTCGGTGGGACTCGTTTCGCTAATATATTAATATTTGTAATAGATATTCCATTACTTGGCAGGATATTTTCTGCATGTTTCTGGACAAGTTGTGTAGGGATAATTAGTATGACTGTCTCATGGAGGCATGGTGAGCTATTAGCATTAAACCTCAGTTATTGCATACTTGGAAAGAAGTGAGAAGGTGACAAGCACAGGAAACAACGATTAGGAATTGGAGATTTCGTGAACCCGCCAACCTGACGATCTGCGAAAGAGGTTCCAAGAAATGGCCAAGTATAGAAAGTGGACGCATGAGCTTCAAAATGGGGTGACAATAGTTCCCTAGGAGACATGAGGACCTGAAAGTCAAATTGCAGGTCTCAGAACTTTTGAGTGCAAATTGTGTATCACAGAAGAGGGTATGATGTGGGAGTCTGGAAATAAATTTGTATATCATGGAAGTCCAGGTGTTGTTTGCAGGTCACAAAAAAATGAAAGTGCAATCTAGATCCCGCCTACCCGAGAATTCACGATCTGAAAAGTGGCTAGGTATGGAATGAGAAGCGGTCAGTCAGAGTCACGATATAAAAGCATGAGTGAAAATGTGAACCCATGAGTATGCCAACCTGCGTAATTAGACATTTTTGGAAAAACGACTAAGTAACCAGAAAGAGAAAGTAGAGGGGAAAAAGAAATGAGAATTTGGGTAAGTATAGAAGAGGGAAAATAAGGGCTAATATATTCGAATCTGTAATAGATATTCCATTTCCTGGCAAGATATTTTATGTATGTTTATGGAGAAGTTGTATACTTATTGCATATACTTGGAAATAATTCTGAAGGTGGCGAGCACAGGGAACAATGACTAGGAATTGAAAATTTCCTGAACACACCAACCCGAAGATCCGTGAAAGAGATTCCAAGAAATGGCCAAGTGTGGAAAGCTATCGGACAAGCTTCAAAATAGGGTGACAAGGGTCCCCAAGGAGACGTGAGACCCCAACGATCAAATTGTATGTATCGAAACATTTGAATGCAAAATGTGTAACACAAAAGAGGGGATGATGTGGGAGTCCGAAAGTAAATTTGCATATCGTAGAAGCGAGAGTGTTGTTTGCAGGTCACAAAACAATGGAAGTGAAATTTAAAGATCACCTGGGCGGGAACCCGCGATCAAAAAAGTGGATAGGTATGGAAAGGGGAAACACTTAGTTGTAATCGTGATATAAAAGAATGAATAAAAATGTGAACCCATGAATCCGTCAACCTGCACAGCAAGACATTTTTGGAAAAAATTACTAAGTAACTAGAAAGAGAAACTATAGGGGAAAAAGAAAGCAAAATTTGGTTAAGTATAGAAGAGGGAAAAGAAGGGGATAAAAGAGTGGAAAAATAGAAAAGCGGAGGGAAATTTTGGTAAGCGGGAATTGGTCTAAAACAAGCCTCATTGTTGCAAAACCATCATTTTCTAGTCCAATATTTTATCCACGTACTCGTTTTCTATTGTGCTTGTACCATTAAAAAGGGTGTGAGCAAATGCTTCGTTGAAGATTAGTTTTTATTGCAACTTGTGGGAGGAATTGTGTTCTTGGTACATTCTTCCATGACTTTGACATATTAACTTAAGTATTAAACTTCTTGCATGATGGGTTTTTATCATTAAAGATTAATAATTGCATGTCTAGAAACAACAATGACGATCTTGAATTTTAATATTGTAGTTGATTTCACAGTCGCATTTGACAACAACCACCATAGATCATTTTTTCTTTATTCACGAACAAGAAATTTGGTAATTTCATTAATAAAGTAAAAAGTGCTCAAATAGAGGCTAGGGGATGGACAACTAATAAAATGTTCCCTTTTGGAGTAAAGGAATCAAGGAAGCAAAAGGGAAATAAGAAATCATTTTCTTAGCAAGGCTGAGATGGAAATTAAATTTATAGGGAAGGGCCCCGACTGCCGCATCATGATTTAGTCTTGATATGTTCTATCTGCATTACAAATAGAATTGAATGTTGGTTTGAAACTGTCTAAAATTCATTTTGTTTACATAGAAGCATGATGGGATTGACACAATGCATTGTCATATAATTGTTAAATGCTCCATATTAGATCAAATTACTTGAACCAATACAATATTCAATAAGTACGAGACTATCGAACCATGCTAATGAGAAGAGGTGTTAAATTCAACAAAAAAGCAACAACCAAGATTCCATGGAAAACTTTTTAATAGTAAATCCATAAAAAAAAATATTGGGCAGTGTATATCTATCCAAAGAAATTGGACTGAGTTCTTTGCACCAAAACATTGAACATATTTGTCATAAACACATGTACATGATATACAAACAAAAAAAATAGAAAAAAGAAACATGCATACAATTCTGTGTTGTTCCTCTAGTGGGACAACATGTAGGAGCCATCAAGATGCTCTTCAACATGCATACAAAACTCATTACCATGATTTTTTTTAGGAAGTCATTGAAGTCTTCTCCTCGGAAGGCTCAATGTTTGCTGCCACAATCTCAATATCTTGCGGAAGACCTAAGGTGACAAAGAAACAAGAGAGTGGTTTTGCAGTGGAATAATTCCTTGGCTTGAACCAGGTGAACAACACTCTTTCTCATGACGTTGGCAACTTGGAGACATTGAAAGGAACAACTGAATTGCACAAATAACAGGGAAAAGGCCCTAACTAGAAGAGTTTCTAATATGCGGCTGCCATTGCGAAGAGCATGACATCCCACATCATCGCTCCAACGGAGCACCCCAACAAGAAAGAAACCCAGAATTTTTCAAATGCAGGAGGACATAAGAACCCATACTCACGGTAAAATTGATAGTTATCATAAGCTTCCAGTGAGGAAGAAGAGAAAAAACATTGTAGGGCAAGCATAAGAGCCTGAAACTGAAAGTTAGTACACACCAAGAGACCACTTCCTCACAGTCGAAGACTTTAGGGACATAGCCTGCACAAGCAATTCGAGAGTTCAAATTAATTCATTCTGGGTGGGAGGGGACCAAGAGACCCCCTCCTTATAGGAAAATACTTCAGGGACACATGTTGCATGAGCAATTCCAGAGGCCCAAATTAGTCCATTCTGGGCGGAAGGAGATGAGTAGTAGGAATATGCCTTGCACCAGTGGGAGTTCTGGTCCTCATCCCCTAAGATGTTAATTGTATATCCAGATAACAAGAGAGTAGTCCTGCAATTGAATAATTATTTGTCTTGAAATATATCTTTGGGAGCATCAAGAGACCATTTCCTTACAGTGAAATACTTCCGCCCAGAACAGAGTAATTTGGACCTCTGGAATTCCTACTCTCGAGCTGCAAAGCCATTATTACGTTCAATGTTGGTTTCTTTTCTGAAACCCCTTATTTTGGTCTTGTTAGGGACGTCATCGATGAGCTGGGAAGTGCCCCCCATTATGGTTGATTTCAATTTGGGCATAGGAATGGGAACAACGTTTGCATTTCCATCAACCATTGTCATATCATCATACATCAGATCATATTCTTCCGGCTTGAAATCGAACACAACAACCTTTGTGCCAGCCATCAACGCAAGCGGGCGGGTTGTCTGAGCAGGCAAGGTTGCCTTGGAATTATTTGGCTTGAAATATATCTCTCGGTGAACCAAGGGACCATCTTCTTTTTTTCTCCTGGGAGGAGGGAGATGAGTAGTAAGAATATTCCATGGAGTATTGGAACTTTTGGTCATCATGCCCAAAGTTGTTTACTGTATCTGGACAAAACTGTTGTCGAACTACTGCTATAAGTTAATGAGAATTTTTGTTCACTCCAGATGATGTTTGAAATGAACATTTAGAAGGGATAATATAAACCTCTACAAATCTTGGTTTAATGCGTATCAATGGAAGATCTCCTTGATCCTTTCGTTCATCAATGACAATCTCCATGGTTTGTGTGTAATGAGATGTTACCATTAAAGCTTACTAATTGCATATTTAGAAAAAATTCCGAAGGTGGCGGTGACGGTGAAGAGTGATTAAGGAATAGAGATTTCATGAAGGTGCCAACTGGATGACGCATGAAAGAAATTGCATGATGCTTGAAATGAACACTTGGAAAGGACAACAAAACCCTCCACAAATATTGGATTAATTCGTATTAATGACAAATCTGCTCCATCCTTTCAGACATTAATGACAATCTTAATGGTTCCTGCATGATGAGATATTAGCATTAAAGCTTAATAATTGCATATCTAGAAACAAGTGTGAAGGTGGCGGGGATGGCGAAGAGCGATTAAGCATTGCACATTTCGTTGACCTGCCAACCCGCGAAAGAGATTCCAAGAAATGGCCAAGTATGGAAAGCGGCTGACCGAGATTCAAAATAGGGTCACAAGTTATACTCAAGAGACGTGAGGGGCCGATGGTCAAATTGTATGTCTTCGAACTTTTGACTGCAAAATGTGTAACACTGAACAGGGCACAATGGCGGATTTCGGCGGTCAATTTGTATATCGAGGAATTTTGGGTGTTGTTTGTAGGTAGCGGAACAATGGAAGCACAATGTTGAGAAATCCTGGCCAGGTACCGATGATGGAAATAGTGGCCAAGTATGCAATGGGTAAGCGGTTGGTTGGACTCGTGATATAAAACTGAGAAAGATCAATCTCAATAATAGTGAGGCCACAAGGGCACATCAAAAGTGAGTCTATGCTCACCTAATCTATATCTTAATTTGATAATTTCATATAGATATATAGATTAAGATAAACTCTAACAACCTCCTAAATGTGTGGATATGAAAACCACTCAAAGATTATACTAGTAATGCGTTCTAACAATTTTCTAACTATGACATTTCACCATTATTCTCCAACACTCCCCCTTAATGGAGAAATGGATTTAATACAATAAAAATGCATAACATGCCTACTGGTCTTAGTCTCAACCAATGTTACAATATAAACCATTTTTAATATTGCATTCTGGTGCAACATACACTCTTCTCATTTTAACTCTTTTTCTTTCTTTTGCTCCAAACCTTAAAACATGTAAATTTTATTTTCATCTTCAACTTTTGCTTCATCTTTACTTTGATCTTATTTTCTCTATGACATGGCTCCAAATTTTTCTTTTTCATCTTAAATCTGAATTGCGCAAGTATGCAGTGCATTTTCTTAATCTCTCCATAACGATGTTCATAAAACTAGTCTTCACTGCTATCATCAATTTCAATACTGCTTCTTCTCAATGGTCGTGTCATTCCAAAAGAATTTTCAGAACCATTTTCAATATCTACAACTTCAGTGCAACATATCATGTGAACATCACCATGCATAGGCTTTGCAAGCCATTCTTCAATAAATGCGAGTTCATCATCATAATAAATTTTTTTTTTGTTACTTCCATGTTCTTCTTCATTCTCAATTTATTTTTCAGCCTCTATTGTAAACATGATGTCCTCAATTTCATCATTAACTTGGCCCAAACTTGTATTTCCAAACAACAATTCATCAATCAACTTCTTTTCAGTCAAAACCTGCAACCAATCCTCACAAGATAAGTATGCATAATCAAATTTAACTTCAAGTGCTTCAATCTCCGCTTCAAAGAGTTCATACATTTTCATCTCTGGATTTACCAAAGATTCACATAGTGCTTCATTCATTTACATACGAAGTATAAAGTGGCCTATTCAGGTTAATGATGAACATCCAGAAATCAACTATTTAATTAAAAAAATATTGGCAGCGATTTCGTTCAACACCAGGCATCAATTATTTAATCCACATGCAAGCAGTCTTCAACCCTTCGTGCGGGCTTTCAGGTGGACTGTTCACAAGTAGGCAACGACCATCGTTTTGTCTTTATAAATGGTGCGGATGATGCTGAGGTTCAACACTCCATGCAACTCCACGCAGATAGAATGAAATTAAACCTCAACAACCATGCAATGATAAACACTTCAATAGTCAGCATTCAACAACACAATGCTCCTCCTTGTGAAAATATGATCATCTCAACTCAGTGTACAAGGGACAACGAATCCAACAATTAGGAATTATAAATAGACTGTATATATTTAAATATGCTGCAATATAGACAACAAATTGACAACAATGATCACAAGTAATAATGATGTTGTAGATAGAACTCAACAAATAAGAAATTACACGCTATAGCACAAGCACACAAATAGCATATACAAAGCGATGACAAGCAACACCAAGCGCATGATGCATGGAAAACCATAGTTCTCCACACTTCATCCTGTTTGCAGGGAAAACAATAACAAGTCGAAGGCAAACAACTCCAACAAATACTGAACAACTCTAGCTTGCAACACACTTCAAATATATATAAGGAAGCCAAGAATCAATGAACACTCTAGGCAACAGGATTCAACCCTTCACTTGGGAAAACCAACAACAACACTATTTAACAAGAAAATGATCTAATGATAGCGATGGCTCTACGGTAAGCAGTCAACCCTATGCTCATTCACAACAATTTGGCTCTATGGCCCTCCCAACAATTTGGCTCTATGGCCCTCTAAGTAGGTGCACAACAATCCATGTAGGTTTTATGGAAGGAGCAGTTGTGATACCTCTCTCCTCCATGCAGACAAACAATTGGACTCCTCCTCCAAGCAGGTGCACAATCATAGTTCTCCTCCAAGCTCCGATACCAAATTAAAAATCGAGAAAGATCAATATCAATAACAGTGAGACCACAAGGGCACATCACAAGTGAGTCTACACTCACCCAATCTATATATTAATTTGATAAATTTCGTACATATATATAGATTAAGATAACCTCTAACAACCACCTAAATGTGTGGATCTGAAAACTACTCAAATCTTATAATAGTAATGCGTTCTAACAATTTTCTAACTATGGCATTTCTCCATTATTCTCCAACAACTCGGAATAGGGAATATTGACGGGCTTGAAAATAGGGCCACAATTTCTACTCAAGAGACGTGAGGGCCCGATGGTCAAATTGTATGTATCCCAAATTTTGATTGCAAAATGTGTAACATGGAACATGGGACAATGACGGACTTCGATGGTCAATTTGTATATTGCAGAACTTCAGGTGTTGTATATAAAAGCATGAGATATTCAGAAAAACGACACATTCAGAAAAATGACTAAGTAACTAGAAAGGGAAAGTAAACGAGAAAAAGAAAGGGGAATTTGGTTGTCAATTTGTAGATCAGGGAAGTCCGGGTTCTTTTTGCAGGCGCCAGAACAATGGAAACACAATTTTGAGCCCGCCTACCCGGGAACCCATGATCTAAAAATTTTGCTGAATATGAAACAAGGAAGCGGTTAGTTGGACTTGTGATATAAAAGTTTTAGTGGAAATATGAAGACGTGAATCTAACAACCCCCACAACTAGATATATTCTGAAAAATGATTAAGTAACTAGAAAGGGAAATCAGAGGGAAAAAAGAAAGGGGATGTCAATTTTCGGAAGCAGGAATTGGTGTAAGAAAGCCTCATTGATGGTCTTAACAGTAACTATGAAGTGCATTAAACATGTTTTTAGGCTCTTCAATCAAGGAAGAGATAAAGCGATCCATGCTTATAGTTTCCAGGATGTGTTTGCATAAGAGAAGCATTAGAAAGACACAAGAAAATCAATTTTGGGATGTTTAAGTAAAAATATTGTATTGTCAACTTCACAGTAAGTATAACAACGATGGATTTGAATTTTAAGACGAATTTGAATTTGAATTTTCTGTGGTTGATATGATAGTCCCATTGGACTTCACATAGTATATATCCTTTTATTTCAAAATATTCTTGGAGATGAATTTTTCTAAGTTCATCAATCAAGGAAAAGTTCTAAAATGAGTCACATACTACATTTGTGTCAGAGAGCTTATGCTAAAAGGAAAAGAAGGTCATGCATATTCTTTAATATCATAGAAAAACCGCCAAGATCCTGAAAGTATAATTAATTTTCCAGAACGAAGCATACAACCAAGAGCCAAGTAAACACCAAATGTATTGAAAGTTGAGGCACAAGGCAAAACATGAACACATAAGGCACCAAGTGAGATCCCACAAGGGTCCATAGAGAAGTATGCATCGAACTATGCATAATAAAATTTGATATATATATATATATATATATATATAAAATGTGGCATTGGTTTTCTCTTACATCTGGTATATGTTCCCATGAGAAAATAATCGGGGCCATGAGATATGGACACAAGTCTACCAAACAAAAGACAACAAAAAACTAGCAGAGCTTCACCATTGCATCCCAACTATAACCAAACCCCCAAATGGGGAAAATGAAACTTACCGATTACTATTTTACCATGAAGAAAGATCACTATGGACATTTTCTTATGATAGTGCCATGTTCTATCATTACCAGTTTTAACAATGCCACATTTCCAATATTATTGGAAATTCCTGATGGTTCCACCTAGATGAGAAAGCCATTTCGATGGTTCAAATGATGGGCCTGATTTATTCATAGTTGGATACTTTGTATGTGGTTTGTCCTCATGCTTCCCATTTATGAACTGAACAGTCTTATGCACTTTTACATCAACAATACATGCACCTGCCTGTATGAATTCCAATGCCCAAACTCCCTAATATCTATAGGGAGTTCTGAAGATCTCAAGCTCATGCTTCAATCCATGTTGAGCCCTTTTTTTTCAATCAGGGCATCGAGAAAATGAATATATCATACCATAAATGTATAGTTGGAGATCATCTTCTTTTTTATTTGGGTACCCAAAAAATGTAGAAATCCTTCCATGGCTATATAGGTGGAAAACATTTTTCCAATTTGGGCACCCAAAAAGGTGTAGACTCCTCCAAAACATCTACAACTAGCCACCATTTTGTTTTCATTTGGACACCCCAACAAATATGCAAAATTCTTATTGGGAGATGCAAAAAAACATCAAAATAACAACAACGATTTGATTTGTAGTTAGATTCTCCTTGTTTTTTCAAGTGCACAAAAAGAGACAAAATATTTCGAAAGAAAATTTTATAGCCATAGATGTAAACTCCGAAGAACTCGAGTCCGACGAACATTCATTTGGGTATTGAAGAAAAATTACAGACACACATGAGATTTTTTCGTTTCCTGCCAAAGCTTGATATGATTTTTTTTTTCTTCAACGGATATGTAGTAATGCATTGTCCTCATTTAAGGTAAATTTTCTATGTATCTAAAAGTCACGCAACATGTAGACATTGTTTGACTTTTTCTATAGGTATATTTCATATGGAAATTATGCTAACCTAGGAAGCACATCTTGTAACAAAGGTTGTCTAATTGTACAATGTACGATTGTGTTGCCCATGGATCATATGGAAACATTGAGGCAATGTGTATATATGTAAGGGAATTTTTTACTGCATCGTAGACAATCAATTGTATCATCATTTATGAAAGTAGAGGCATAAGCAAGAGAGTTTCATTTGGCACATACAGGCTTGAATGGGGTCGAGTACACATTCACTGCAACCAAAACACCCTCAACCTGGGCACATGAGCATAATAGTTAATATATTGAACAATATAATATACAACTGCACAACAAAAAAATAAAAACTGCATAAAATTGGTGAAGTCAATTTGTATGAGCAAAGTGAGGATGAAATTGTAGATGTATACGCACAATAGTTTTAGAGATAGCTAGTTTCTTGAGATCCTGTACTATGTCTGTTCACAGTTATGTTTCAAATGTTGCTTGCGTTGTGCGAAAGATCCTTTCTTTAACATCTCTTTTCTTTTTTATATTTTTGAAGAGAATAAGTGGAAATTTCCCTTTATGCAATTGTTGTTCCATTGAGGAAAACAAATTTGAATAGGTGTCGAACAATTGCAGTTGCAACATGGAACAATGCAATAGTTGTGTAACATAAGCGAGATACATGGACATGTGAAAGTAAAGGACAAAACTGGATATGGATAATGGTACCATTGCCTTATTGTTGTCTGACTCTCCATATTTTATATGGATAATGTGTTGCGAGCCAATTTTTCTCGCGAGTGTGACAACTGCACCAATGGTTCCGATTGGGTAAGTGTTGTTTCTCTGTGCAAGTTGGCTGATTGTTGTGTCCGAGACAAAACAATATTCTAAACAAATCACGGAATTTTTTTCCACAATACTTGTCTTGTTGAGAGATATAATATGATCATAATCACCACGGTCATATATTGTTTTGGGCAATATATTAGAATTTGTAATGGATATCCCATTACCTAGCAATATCTTTTCTACATGTTTCTGGACAAGTTGTGTGGGAATAGTTAGTGTGACTATCATCTGGGCTTCGTTGTCTATCATGTCAGCACACATAATGGATCTAGTTTTGTTTTCCTTATCCAAGTAGGTGTTATAGACGACCATTATGTCCCCGACGAACACTTGTCCATTTTGGCAGATGTTCAAGCCCTCTATTGATAATATTTTGGGTGTTATAAGTTTAGACACAGTGACATTTTTTGAACAGGAAAAGTAATATGAATGGTAGTCAGCATTATTATTTTTTTTTCTTGGCATAAATGTACAAGTAGACACACAACTTGGATGAATTATGGAGCAAGAGTTTTGCAACCATACCTCTTAGTCCACAGAACTTGCGCTATGTTCGACGTCTCACTTGCACTCGTTGATACTTATTGTGAACTGCAAAGTATGTGTTGCATATGACATCAACATATTTATCATAGCATAGATGAATAAATAGCCGAGGATATTTGTTTGGTAAACATATGAGGAATAAAATGTATGAATATTTACCTTTGGCCTTGTCAGTCTATTGATGTTTGTGATGATTGACTGCTCATGGCCATGTCACTAGTGTTGGCATGTTTACAGG
>SNQJ01S0007595.1:73858-85539 GCA_010110895.2 Picea sitchensis
TTGGATTTTTCCTCAATCTTTGTTCTATTTCCTTTATCAATATAGACAAATGTTTCACAACCGAAAGTCTTCAAAAAAGAATAGTTTACCTTTTTACATGTCCATGCCTCCTCTGGAATTCCACCATCCAAAGAACTTGAAGGTCCTTTGTTTATTAAGTAAACAACATTATCTACAGCATCTGCCCAGAAATGTAAGGGAAAACCAGCATGTAATCTCATACTCCTTGCACGCTCCATGATTTCCATATTCATCCTTTCTGACACACCATTTTCTTGTGGTGTTCTTGGAACTATCTTCTCTCTACGAATCTCATGGTATGAACAGTAATCATCAAACTCTTTTCTGCAATATTCACCTTCGTTGTCTGATCTGAGACACTTCAACATTTTTCCTGTCTTATTCTCAACCAAAGCTTTCCATTTCTTAAAAGTATCAAAAACATAAGATCTTTGTCGAATGCAATAAACCCAAGTTTTTCTAATTGCATCATCAATAAAAGTACCATAATAATGAAAGCCACCAAGAGATGATACCTAAGATGGTCCCCATACATCTATATGCACAAGCTCTAACCTTTCACTCTTCTTTTCTTTTCTAACTCTAAGAAATTTGACTTTCTTTTGTTTTCCATAAACACAATGCTCAAAGAAATCAAAATCAATTTGTTTAAGACCTCGAAACAAATTTATTTTGTGAATTATTTGCATCCCCTTCTCACTCATGTGTCCAAGCCTATGATGCCACAGTGTTGTATCCACTCCAGTAGAAGCTAAAGAGATAGAAAAGTCAGTATTACTAGTACATAAATACAATGTGACTACCTTCTCCCCTTTTTCTATCACCAGACATCCTTTGGTGACCTTCCACACCTTATCTGTAAATATGGATATACATCCTTCACTTGCAAGTTGCCCTGTTGAAAATAGATTTTTCCTTAGATCTGGAACATGTCTTACCTATTTCAATAACCATTGGTTTCCATTCCTTTTCTTTATTTTTACCTTTCCCATTCCAACAATTTTGCATGGTGTGTCATCACCTAATTGAACCCGTCCAAAATCACCTTTAACATAATCTAGAAAATGTTTCCTATGGGGTGTGGCATGAAAGGAAAACCCTGAATATACTACCCAAGAATCAAAAATATTATCTATAGAATGAATTAAAGCATCTTGTAACACATCACCTGTTACATTTTCTTCCTAATTTTTCTCATGTTGTCCATCTCTTTGTTTCTTTGGAGCTCTGCAGTCTTTCTTCAGATGTCGTTTCTTTCCATAATTCCAGCACTCTATCTTTTCACGTCTGGATTTGAATATTCCCTTCCTAGAATTCCCATGGTTCCTTGATCTCTTTCCTCAATCCTTTTGTCTTCCCTTGTTCTCCATGTTTGATGTCTCGCATGTGATTTCCCGTCGCATTTCCTCACTAAGGATAACACCAACAACATAATCAAATTTTAAAGTGTTTGAAATAGAGATACAGTTACTTATAGCCATGACCAAGTCGTTCCATCTTTCTAGCAATGAGAACAATATTAGAAGAGCCCTGACCTCATCATCAAAGTCCACTTTTACAGAACTTAGTTGATTAGTAGTCGTATTAAATTCATTTAAATGATATGCAACAAACCCACCTTGTGACATATTCATATTAAATAATCTCTTCATTAGAAATACCTTATTGGACGTTGAAGGTTTTTCATACAGTTTAGCCAATGCGTCCATCATCTCCTTCGTTGTCTTTTCTTTCAAAATATTGAAAGTCATTGATGCTTCCAGGCTCAACCGTATCATTCTTAGTGTCTTTCTATAAAGAACCTCCCATTCTTCATCCTTCATGGTCGTTGGCTTCTTTGTTATTCCACACAATGGTAGGAATAGATCCTTTTGATATAAATAATCTTCCATACACATATTTCATAATTGGTAGTTTTGGTTGTTAAATTTCTTGACCCTAAACTTTCCATCTTCTGCCATTTCTCTCACTCGAACTAGGAACCCTCTTTTCTTGCGAGTTACTTTTCACTCTGATACTAGTTGTCAGAAAAACAGGATCGCAAAGCAATAAAATAAAACAAATCCAAAAATAAAACATAGAAGATACACAATACAATAGAGACACAAATATATGTGGTTCACCCAGTGTGGGCTACGTCCACCAGATAAATTTATAGGTCCTTCCTTTATTATTATCCATCAAATGAAGGGATACAACCTACAACACACCCTCTATAACTTCCTCTTATTTCTCTCACGGTCTCCTCTCTCATAATACAATATTCGCCATGATACATAGCCACAATACATTTCCCTTATAAAAGAGGGTTTCCTTCTAGGGAAAAAATCCCTATCATAACTTCTACCGTCAGATCTGTGACCCTATAATGAACGGTCCAAATTTACTATAAAATTACTATATACATTTACAAAGCAATTTTTCCTTTGAGGGCCCTCTTGCCCCCGGACCCTGCAAGAGGGGAAATCCCCCCCTGCACTCCCCCGCATGGAGTGTACATTCTTTCTGGGTGTAAAGTATTCATGGGGTATAAATACGGCTGAAAACAAAGACCTTTGAATCAGGAAGATAATTAAGATCCACAACCAACAATTCAATCTATACACCAAATAAAAAGAGTAGATCCCACCAATCCATTCTAGTATTGATCATTTTCCTCGAGTCCAATACTCAACAAATCCATTTCTTCTGGTTTCTTATATGTTTCAAGCCATCAACATTTTTCATCATCTCCTAATTCTTGTGGTTTCTTGCTATGTTTTCCACCAACCAAGAACCGATACAGAATAAATGTATGCCTTCTTTGATTTGTGATATGATGCAGTCTAGTGCCTACATCCTCACCTATAAAGTTGTGTGTATATAGTTACAAACAATTTAACAAAGAAAATATATCATATCAATGAATATGCAAATACAATTAAAACATAATTAAAACAATAGCTACAATGTAGCTCATGCAAGAAACTCTCAAATAAAACATTTTCAAGAACAATAATAATGTAAATATCAAAATTATTTGAAGAATGAAAAGGACGCGTAAAATCACGTGGCCAACACCAACATGAGTCTGTGCTCAAAGATTTAAAGAATATTAAGTTGTCTAATTAATTTTTTGCAATTGATACTACAAGTAGAACTCAACATATTCAAGCCGAGTGTGATAGAATTATGATACATCTGGTATTCAAATGATTTTCTTAAATATAAAAAAAGTTATTCTAATTTGTGGATACTTCGATTCCTCAATCGTCATAGACAGTAACAGAATAATCAACACGGTTATTTCCAGTAATGAAACATGCAACAACAACAACCCTCCTCTTCTTGCGAGCGCAAAAGAGAAACACAAAGTACACCATTGTTGTAAGAAGCAGAGCGAGCCGAGTAGAAAAAAAATAAGAGCCCTGCCTACATTTCTCCTACAACAATCATATCACACATTAATCAAAATTTTGATAATCCAAGTGATAGTAGGAAGACGAGAAATAGTGAATAATGCAGAGGGTCTTCTCCATTTTCCTGGTTCGCATTATCCTCCTCTTTAAATTTTTTCTTCTTCTCCTTCTTTGCCACTCTTTTTTCATAATCTGCAAACAATTTGTCTATCATATATGACATGTGGTAGAAATCTCTATGAAAATTCTTCTCATACTTTGTACGAAGTTCTTCATCTCCCATTTTCCTTCTTCAAGTTGCACATCCAATCTTTGGGTTGAAATTCTTAATTGTTCCTTCACCTACTTTGAACTTGGCCCTAGTAAGCACTCACACTCACAATTCAAGTCAAAGGAGACCGGTGTGATACCAATATGATCTGGGATCTTTTCATTCAATGACCATTGTATAAATTGCATTAAAATCGTAAATAAAATATTATGTGTGACATCATTAAAGAGACAAAAATCATGGAGAAAACATTAGAAGGAGATCAAGAACACAAGACATGATAAAGGAATTTGTCCCAAGAATGAACTATGTCTCTGGGCCCACTTTGAAGTTGAGAGGCTTTATACTATCACAACAATAAAAATTGGCATAGATACATCATATACCTCAAGTTTGAAAAATGGCCTTCAAATCCACTACTATGATCCAAAATATGACTACTCTAGTGAATTCGTGGCGAGGAGTAGTGAAAAATTGACGGTCAACTCATCTCAATTTGACATCGTCACCTCGAGGCCCCTTTTAGGTTATCTACCTCGAAATTCATGCCTTCAGAATGCAATTAATTATCTTGTACCTACATCAAAAGCATGTCATTGTACTATGTTGGGCGTGGTCCCCTGAGCTCTAGAAAAAGTTGGAACTTAAGTAAAAATGTGGACGGACTTATCAACACGGTTGTTAGTCCGGTTGGTTGGCAAGGATTAAATTAAGGTTTAGTTAGGGGGAGGTCCCGGAGTCAAACCCATGGGCCTCCCATTTTAACCCTCCATTATAACAATATACTATAATGGTTGGTGGTTAGAACCACCGGATATTCCATACACTATATTCGACCATTGGTTATAACTCTGAGCCAAAACCCTTGATTTGAGCCTTTCATGGATCGTTCCATTTAGTGTTATTGGCGGGACATCTGACATGGTCGGATTTTGTGAATACGTCGAGATATGGGTTGTTTGCCGGTCTGGCTTCCAGATTCTCCACTGGTCGGACCGACCATATTAATTTTTTTGATTTGGTCGTTAACCAACCCTCATTGGGAATTTTTGGGGTGCCACGTGGCACCCAGTGATTGGACCATATGACACCTTACCATTGGCCAAACCTTTCCAGTCAATTATTGAGTAGGTGCCAAGTGTCGTGCTATCGGGCTGCCATGTGGAGGCTTTTGAGTGGTGCCACATCGTGTCACCTGGGTGTGCCACATGTCACCCGTCAATCGGCCCAAGTGGCCACCAAAAGTGTCGAATCAACATGCCACGTGGTATCATTTCATGTTGTCATGTGTCATGTTGATGTCACCCTATATGAAGGATGATGATGTCAGTTGTATGGATGATGACATCAGCGTTGACTTTTCACTGGTTTAACCGTAACTTTGACTCGCCATATCTTCTTCATTTTGACTCTGTTTGAGAAGTTGTTTACACCATTGGAAACCTTGCGATAAGCACTTCGACTTAGAACTATTTTTATTGATATTTGAGGATTTTGATTTTTTTCCCTTTTAGATTCTCCTAGATCACATATACTAGTACCTCATCTAAGGAGGTAGGGCCCCCTCCTCAGCTCAATGTTGTTTGTATCTTCTATATTTTGTAGAAATTGCAATAGCATCATTTATATACTTTCATTTATTTCCATTATTCCCTTTATTAGCATCTTGTTCATTGTTGAAACTAATATTTTAGGGTATCGTTTACTTATTGTAACATCTTTTCCACATTTCATTTATTTCCAACAATTACTCTATAATTAACATCTTGTTGATTTTTGTAGCTCAACAATAACATTGCAGGGTATTGTTTTATGATTGCAGCATTGTTTCCACATTTTCATTTATTTCCAGCAACCTCTATTAACATCTTGTTGATTTTTGTAGCTCAATGCTAACATTGCAAGGTATCGTCTTCTGATTGATGAGTGAATATTTGTAACATCTTTTCCATATTTTGTATTTATTTCTAAGAATTCAACTATTTTACTTTCCTACAGCATTAATATTCCCTTTATTGTAATTCTGGCTATTGTAACTCATGTTTTTGTGACTCCTATTGCTACAACTCATGTTTCTGCAACTCTTGCTACTGAAACTCTCGTTACTTCAACTATGGTTGTTGCAACTCTCAATGTTGCAACTATGAATTACAAATTTATCTTTCTAGTTAGAAATTGTATGGTTTGAAATTTGAGATAGTTTACCCCCTTCAATTACAAGCATAGTGTGGTTTGATTCCTATAACTTGAGGTTTTTTGCATCTCAATACATGATCCATGTCACATTAATCAACATCATCTTAATACTTGAACAAGTCACCTTTACTTTTCTACAAGTGTGATTTTTTTTCCTGCAAGTTTGATTTACTTTCCTATAATGTGCGATTTACTTTTCTTGCAAGTGTGACTTACTTTCCTACAAACTGTGATTTACATTTCCCAAAAAAGTGATTTAATTTTCCACAAGTGTGATTCACTTTCCTGCAAGAGTGATTTACATCCTACACGAGTGATTTAATTTCTCGCAATTGTGACAAAAGTTTGTTTTCATTACTACAAGTATGGATTTGATTACAAGAAGTAGTTTAGTTTGGTGACTTGATAAAGCATCTTTACATCTTTCCTCGTGACATTCATTTAATGTACTACAACTCATTGCCAATTACAGCATTGTACTTGTATATACGGTGCATGAGAATTAGTAAGTTCAATACGAGCTTGGATTGATAATTAAATGCACAACTCTTAAGTTTCTTACTAAGTTAATTAAAGAGTAACTTAAAGTCCATTTTTGGCATCATTTTCAGGGACCTTTCAAATTTATTTATTTTTGGTTTTTATGTTGTTTGTATTTTTCATTTTGAAAGAATGAGTGATACGATTTATTTTCAGCAATTTGTAGATTGTTTTTCTAATCTTTTCTATGCACAAAGTTAGGGATAAAAAAGCTATATTCATTATTTCATCCAAAAATCCCCATAAATATAATAGTGTAGGTCACTCTCAAGAGGGAAAGGATCCCAATTAGTTGAACTGTTTTTCACCTGCAACAAGTTTTCTTGCCAAGAAGAGACCTTAGATCTCCACTCGATAATGCGAGACAGTACAAGGTTCTATGGAAACATGAGTCCCTCATTTGAAGGGTGTGATCAGTGAATAGTACCATTCAAGGGAGTTAATATTTCCTAAATCACCTTCAGACTCAGAAGACATAAAACTACCAATTATTGGAAAGAAAAAGAAAGGAGGGAGGAAGTATTTCGAATGACACAGCAAGAAGATGAGAGCCTTGAGGATTATGTTGAAAGATTCAACTATAATTTGCAGAGGGCAAGACAAGAAGATTAGTTTCGTGAGACACGATGTGTCTTATTCCTGAGGGGATTCTAAGATGATTGCATTGAACTTCTCAACTTGATGCGGGGAGGAGATATCTCCCAGAATGATTATGATGTCATCTTCAAAATTTGTCACAAATATTCTAGAAGTACTTGAAAAAGAGGCAAAGGACCAAGAGATATATTAACAAGGAATGGAAAGACTATTGGAAGTGGATTTACAATATCATAAATCGAGAACATGTTAGAAGACTTCAAGACTGATATACTTAGTTCCTTGAGCTCCTAGTTGGACACATTGTAAACTAAAAAAAAATATAAATAATAAAGAAAAAAAGAGGGAGGAAGCAAAGGGTGCTTTGGACATATTTTACCCAAAATGCAGAACGAAACACCCGCTAATGGAATGTCCATTGGACCAAATCAAGTTTTGCAGAATATGCAGTGAATACCATGCTAATAAGAATTTCCCATCCCTGGCAGGTTTGAAATCTATTGATCGGAAGCTGAGGAACAGGAGAAACTATGCTTTGTTTCTCATAAACAACCATGGAAACCCAAACCTCAAGGTATGGTTGAAGACCAATCTTATTATTTTAATTCATATTCAACTAACAATTTTATGTGATATACTTCTCATCCATGGTGTATGTCAACACAACAATGGGTGGCCCCTCCTCCTCCAACCCAGTTACAGCAACAGGGGTGGAGAAACCCCAATTTAGGAGGCCCTTAATAGGTAGAGGAAATACTCCTACTAGACATTATCGAGCATAGGACGCACAATATCCTTATATCAATTCAAGAATTCCAAGGAAAAGAACCAATAGGAAAATACCAAGCATGCAAAGAATACTCTCCAAATATTCATTTTATTATTCTCGTAGTCACTTTAAAGAGCCATACAATTTCAAGTGATTCACATTAACGCACATATCCTTACAAACTCTCTAAGATACTAGAGAGGTTTATGCAATCATAACATGTTTATATGACTTACTACATGATAGAGAATACATAGGGGAATTATATGTATATAATTGTCTTGTCAAGGAAACTGACTATGGATGAACCCTTTTCCACCCAACCATAGGCTCAAATGCAACAAATATCACTAGTTCGGCTACTCCCGTTCCAAGCCATGATACCCCATCGGACTCTCACAGTTGACTCAACAAGTCAGGCAATGGATTAGGAAGGTTACTCCCCTTCACTACACTGGMAACAACAAACGTTCCCCCTCTTTCCCTTTTGACCTTAGGACTTCCACGAGGTTTMTCAGATGCCTTCCCCACTATATTTCCTATGCATAAGGGAGTCCTTTCATAGATACATTGTCTCTTAGCACCCTCCCCTTCCAGAGTTGGTTTCTTTCCAGCAAGCATCAATCCTACAACCGTATTTTGCTCTAGTATAGGTTTTTGGGTCTTCTCTACTCCAACGTGACCATTCATGTCCTGGGAATACCTCCCAGTTCTTCTTCACATAAGTATATTTTCTACCTTGTTCATGTTTATACACAGCATGCCTCATCTTATTTTACGTGTTGCTTTTCTTGCAAACCCCCATTTCTCATCATGTCTTTCTCTAAAACAAGAACTCTTTTTTTCTTGCATACACATGTGCATTCTTTTTTCTTCTCCCCCAATACTTCCCTTTCTTCTATCAAAACAAATTGGGTCAATCCACGAAATGAGGTGGTGGAACTCTCTATCCATCCATCTCTTTGTACCTATATTCATTAGGGGTGGTTGGTTGTTCAACTACCAACCCCCTCTCATTAATTGATTTTCTCCAACTTCAAGTTAGAGGAATCATGGTTATTTTCTTCCACATCATTCATCAAGATGGATTGGGATCTTTTACACATGAATCTCATTTTTTTTCCCACTCGGTGGTTTTTCTCATTGTATCATGGTTAGTACGCAAGCTCCACTCATTAATTAGTTACACGACATTTTTTCAATTAACAACAATAATACATTTTACAATGTTTATACATCATGACATAATAACCATTAATCAACATATAATTAGGGGTTTAAAAAGAATTAACTAAAATATATAATAAATATGAATAGAATAAATTACTATATACAATAAATTTGAATATGGTAAAGTGAAGATAATTTAAAATATGAATTTAGATATGGTAAGGTGAAGATAATCTAAAATATGAAAGTAGTTTTTAGAATATATAATAATATCTATAAATTCTTGTAATTAAATGATGAAAAATCTTAATAAAATTTATATATATAAAAGTAGTTTTTAGGATATATAATAATATCTATAAATTCCTATAATTAAATGATGAAAATTCTTAATAATATATATATGAAAAGTTTTAAGAGGAAAAAAAATAAAAAGAATATATTAATAATATGTAATAATATAGAATCTCAAAATTTATAACAGAAATACCAAGTTTTTATATTTTATAGTTATGGTATATTTTACAAGGGTTTTTTTTAAAGGAAATATTAATATTTTATTTAAATGATTATATATTGAGAATTTATAGTTATAGTATATTTTATAAGTTTTTTTAAAAAGAAATAATAATATTGCATTTAAATGATTATATATAGAATCTATAATCAATATTTTATAGTTATGGTATAGTTTACAAGTTTTTTTTTTTAAGGAAATATTAATATTTCATTTAAATGATTATATATTGAGAATTTATAGTTATATTATATTTTATAATGTTTTTTTTAAAGGAAATATTAATATTTTATTTAAATAATTATATATAAAATTTATAATCAAGGGAGATGATTAATTGTGAAAATTAAAATTAATAAATAATTATATATAGAATCTATAATCAAGGGAAATGGTCAATTATGAAAATTAAAATTAAAATTAATTTGAAAATTGAAAATTTAAGCTATTAATAAAGATTTGGAAATAAGTGTATATAGTTTAGTTTAAGGATTTGGAAATAAGTGTATATAGTTTAGTTTATGTAGTGTGAACCAATTTGAACCAACTTTCTTAAATAACACAAGTGATTTGAAAATAAGTGTATGTAATTTAGTTTAAAGATTTGAAAATAAGTATATATAATTTAGTTGATGTAGTGTAAACCAATTTGAACACAAACTTTCTTGAATAACACAAGTGTATCCATAAAGATGTACCACATTTTTTATTGAAATGTTGCTATGGAAACTTGTAAAATCCAACTTTCTTGAATAACACAAGTGTATCCATAAAGATGTACCACATTTTTTATTGGAATGTTGCTATGGAAACTTGTAAATTAATTCATATACATATATTGAGAATTTCATTATTACATAGTAAAAAGCAATGTATAGAGAATTGTATTAACTTTCTCTTAACATTTTTTTTTTTTTAAAGTTTAATGTTATGTAATGTGTTAAATAATTTTTATTCTCATTAATTATTAATTTTAAGTATATAATTTATAAAATGTATTCATATACATATATTCAGAATTTCATTGTTACATTAAAAAAAACAATGTATAAAGAATTGTATGAACTTTTTCTTAACATTTTTTTTAAAGTTTAATGTTATTTAATGTATTAAATGATTTTTATTCTAATTAATTTTAAGTATATAATTTATAAAATGTGTTTGTGATAATTTGTTTTAAAGTTATATGAATTTCTATCGTTGGGGATGAAATATTTTGGTTAATAGTATTTCATCCTTGGTTATGGTTCATTGTAATTATAGATTACCTTTGTGAACTGCTAATAAAACAATGATTAATGGACCTATTTATTGTGTCCAATAATTTTTAATAAAAACAATTTTTAATTATATAATATATATAAAAAAAAAATTATAGATGTGTGATTTTCACATAGTGTAAAATATCATGTATAATATTTCTTGAAAATTTATATTTTCTATTTTTTAATCACACTTTTGTGTTTTGTGTTTATAGCAATTTTCTTCTCTTATTTAAGTAACCTGTAAAACTTTATAGTTCTAAAATATTTAAGAGAAACATTAGAATATCACTATTATCACAAATATTTTGAAGTTGTGATATAATGTGAGTGTTTTTCATCTTTAAACTTTATGACAAATTATTTCAACCCATGAAACTTTAGGAATTGTGATATTTTCTCTTTTATGCTAGTCAAAATAGAGAGATAATTTTTTATCTTAGGTTAGGGTTGATCACCTTATTTTAGCATCTTAGTTTACTTTTTTATAGTCTAATTATTTATCACACCATAATTTCTCCTTAAATTTAGACATAATAATATTTGTAATACTATCATTATTCTATGGAGTGACATCTTCCTATATTCTCCAATAGTTTAGCAAGGTATGGCATATTTATGTCATCCCTCCTTGAGGGTGGTTTTGCATGGAGTTTGAAGCAATATGAAGAAGACTTTTATTTTCCAAAATATTTCCATATAACTTGGATAAAGGGGAGCTAATCATAATGGTCCTACAATTAGAGCAATTTTTTTTATCCTTAATTTTAAAAATAGGTACAATGGGTCTTTGAATCTAAGGTTTAGGGAAGCCCTTCATGACTACTAAATTGAAGATCTTGTGGACCTCGTGGCTTAGTAGTGTTTTATCTCCTTAGCATTCCATTTTGTGCACTGCTTAACCCCAATATATATGTCATCTATTGAAAATAAATCTTCC
>SNQJ01S0007595.1:104710-126773 GCA_010110895.2 Picea sitchensis
CTATCTCTAAAATCCATATACTTTGGACATGCCTCTAAGTCTTACAAACACCGGATTGATAATAAATGCACTCTAATTTACTTAGGTAGATCAAGAGCTCAACAATAGCCACAATACATTTCCCTCATAAAAGAGGGTTTCCTTCTAGGGAAAAAATCCCTAACATAACTTCTATTGTCAAATCTATGATCTTATAATGAACAGTCCAAATTTACTATGAAATTACTATATACATTTACAAGGCAATTTTTCCTTCGAGGGCCCTCTTGCCCCCGAACCCCGCAGGAGGGGCAATCCCCCCTGCACTCCCCCGCATGGAGTGTACATTCTTTCTGGGTGTAAAGTATTCATGGGGTATAAACACGGTTGAAAACAAAGACCTTTGAATCAGGAAGATAATTAGGATCCACAACCAACAATTCAATCTATACACCAAATAAAAAGAGTATATCCCACCAATCCATTCTAGTATTGATCATTTTCCTCGAGTCCAATACTCAACAAATCCATTTCTTCTGGTTTCTTATATGTTTCAAGCCATCAACGTTTTTCATCATCTCCTAATTCTTTTGGTTTCTTGCTATGTTTTCCACCAACCAAGAAACGATACAGAATAAATGTATGCCCTCTTTGATTTGTGATATGATGCAGTCTAGTGCCTACATCTTCACCTATAAAGTTCTGTATATATTTACAAACAATTTAACAAAGAAAAGATAGCATATCAATGAATATGAAAATACAATTAAAACATAATTAAAACAACAGCTACAATGTAGCTCATGCAAGAAACTCTCAAATAAAACATTTTAAAGAACAACAATAATGTAAATCTCAAAATTATTTGAAGAATGAATAGGACGCTTAAAATCACGTGGCCAACACCAACATGAGTCTGTGCTCAAATATTTAAAGAATATTAGGTTGTCTGATTAATTTTTTGCAATTGATACTACAAGTAGAACTCAACATATTCAAGTCGAGTGTAATAGAATTATGATACAGCTGGTATTCAAATGATTTTCTTAAATATCAAAAATTCTTCTTCTAATTTGTGGATAATTCTCTTCCTCAATCGTCATAGACAGTAACAGAATAATCAACATTACTTTTGGCAGTAATGAAACAGGCAACAACAACAACCCTCCTCTTCTTGCGAGCGCAAAAGAGAAACACAAAGTACGCCATTGTTGTAAGAAGCAGAGACGGTCGAGTACAAAAAAAAATAAGAGCCCTCCCTGCATTTCTCCTACAACAATCATATCACACAGTAATCAAAAGTTTGATGATCCAAGTGATAGTAGGAAGACGGAAAATAGTGAATAATGCAGAGGGTCTTCTCCATTTTCCTAGTTCGCATTATCCTCCTCTTTAAATTTCTTCTTCTTCTCCTTTTTTGCCACTCTTTTTTCATAATCTGCAAACAATTTTTCTACCATATATGACATGTGGTAGAAAGCTCTATGAAAATTATTCTCATATTTTGTACGAAGTTCTTCATCTCCCATTTTCCTTATTCGAGTTGCACGTCCAATCTTTGGGTTGAAATTCTTAATTTTTCCTTCACCTACTTTGAGCTTGTCCCTAGTAAGCAGTCACACTCACAATTCAAGTCAAAGAAGACCGTTGTGATACCAATATGATCTGGGATCTTTTCATTCAATGACCATTGTAGAAATTGCATTAAAATCATAAATAAAATATTATGTGTGACATCATTAAAGAGACAAAAATCATGGAGAAAAGATGAGAAGGAGATCAAGAACACAAGACATGATAAAGGAATTTGTCCCAAGAATGAACTATGTCTCTGGGCCCACTTTGAAGTTGAGAGGATTTATACTATCACAGCAATAAAAATTGGCATAGATACATCATATACCTCAAGTCTGAAAAATGGCCTTCAAATCCACTACTCTGATCCAAAATATGACTGCACTAGTGAATTCGTGGTGAGTAGTGAAAAATTGACTGTCAAATCATCTCAATTTGACATTGTCACCTCCAGGCCCCTTTTGGGTTCTCTACCTTGAAATTCATGCCTTCAGAATGCAATTAATTCTCTTGTACCTACATCAAAAAGCATGTCATTGTACTATGTTGGGTGTGGTCCCCTGAGCTCTAGAAAAAGTTGGAACTTAAGTAAAAATGTGGACGGACTTATCAACACGGTTGTTAGTCCGGTTGGTTGGCAAGGATTAAATTAAGGTTTAGTTAGGGGGAGGTCTCGGGGTCAAACCCACGGGCCTCCCCTTTTAACCCTCCATTATAACAACATACTATAATGGTTGGTGGTTAGAACCACTGGATATTCCGTACACTATATTCGACCATTGGTTATAACTCTGCGCCAAAACCTTGGATTTGAGTCTTTCATGGATCGTTCCATTTAATGTTATTGTCGGGACATCTGACATGGTTAGATTTTGTGAATACGTCGAGATATGGGTTGTTTTCCAGTCTAGCTTCCAGATTCTCCACTGGTCGGACCGACCATATTAATTTTTTTGATTTGGTCGTTAACCAACCCTCATTGGGAATTTCTGGGGTGCCACGTGGCACCCAGTGATTGGACCACATGACACCTTACCATTGTCCAAACCTTTCCAGTCAGTTATTGAGTAGGTGCCAAGTGTCGTGCTATCGGACTGCCATGTGGAGGCTTCTGGGTGGTGCCAC
The DNA here is from genome assembly GCA_010110895.2 of Picea sitchensis. Lineage (NCBI taxonomy): Eukaryota > Viridiplantae > Streptophyta > Pinopsida > Pinales > Pinaceae > Picea > Picea sitchensis. Next base: position 107,390 of record SNQJ01S0007595.1, read on the forward strand.
ATGGTGTCACCTAGGTGTGCCACATGTCACCCGTCAATCAGCCAAGTGGCCACCAAAAGTGTCGAATCATCATGCCACATGGTATCATTTCATGTTTTCATGTGTCATGTTGATGTCACCCTATATGGACGATGATGACGTCAGTTGTATGGATGATGACATCAACATTGACTTTTAACTGGGTTGACCGTAACTTTGACTGGCCATATCTTCTTCATTTTGAATATGTTTGATAAGTTGTTTACACCATTGGAAACCTTGCGACAAGCACTTCGACTTAGAACTATTTTTACTGAAATTTGAGGATTTTGAATTTTTTCCCTTTTAGATTATTCTAGATCACATATAATAGTAATAGGTAGGGCCCCCTCCTCAGCTCAATGTTGTTTCTATCTTCTATATTTTGTAGAAATAGTAATAGCAGCATTTATATATTTTCATTTATTTCCATTATTCCCTTTATTAGCATCTTGTTCATTGTTGAAACTAATATTTTAGGGTATCGTTTACTTATTGTAACATCCTTTCCACATTTCATTTATTTCCAGCAATTACTCTATAATTAACATCTTGTTGATTTTTGTAGCTCAACAATAACATTGCACAGTATTGTTTTATGATTGCAGCATTGTTTCCACATTTTCATTTATTTCCAGCAACCTCTATTAACATCTTGTTGATTTTGTAGCTCAATGCTAACATTGCAAGGTATCGTCTTCTAATTGATGAGTGAATAGTTGTAACATCTTTTCCATATTTTGTATTTATTTCTAAGAATTCCACTATTTTACTTTCCTACAACTTTAATATTTCCTTTATTGTAATTCTGGCTATTGTAACTCAGGTTCTTGTAACTCATGTTTTTGTGACTCCTATTGCTACAACTCATGTTTCTGCAACTCTTTCTACTGACACTCTCGTTACTTCAACTATGGTTGTTGCAACTCTCAATGTTGCAACTATGCATTACAAATTTATCTTTCTAGTTAGATATTGTATGGTTTGCAATTTGAGATAGTTTACCCCTTTGATTACAAGCATAGTGTGGTTTGATTCCTATAACTTGAGGTTTGTTGCATCTTAATACATGATCCATGTCACATTAATGACCATCATCTTAATACTTGAACAAGTCACCTTTACTTTTCTACAAGTGTGATTTTTTTTCCTGCAAGTTTGATTTACTTTCCTATAATGTGTGATTTACATTTCTTGCAAGTGTGACTTACTTTCCTGCAAAGTGTGATTTACATTTCCCAAAAAAGTGATTTAATTTTCCACAAGTGTGATTCACTTTCCTGCAAGAGTGATTTACATCCTACACGAGTGATTTACTTTCTTGCAATTGTGACAAAATTTTATTTTCATTACTACAAGTATGGATTTGATGACAAGAAGTAGTTTAGTTTGGTGATTTGACAAAGAATCTTTACATCTTTCCTCGTGACATTCATTTAATGCACTACAACTCATTGCCAATTACAGCATTATACTTGTATATACGGCGCATGACAATTAGTAAGTTCAATATGAGATTGGATTGATAATTAAATGCACAACTCTTAAGTTTCTTACTAAGTTAATTAAAGATTAACTTAAAGTCCATTTTTGGCATCGTTTCGAGGGACCTTTCAAAAGTTTTTTTTTTTTGGTTTTTATGTTGTTTGTATTTTTCATTTCAGAAGAATGAGTGATACGATTTATTTTCAGCAATTTGTAGATTGTTTTTCTAATCCTTTCTATGCACAAAGTTAGGGATAAAAAATCTATATTCATTAGTTCATCCAAAAATCCCCATAAATATAATAGTGTAGGTCACTCTCAAGAGGGAAAGGATCCCAGTCAGTTGAACTATTTTTCACCTGCAACAAGTTTTCTTCCCAAGAAGAGACCTTAGGTCTCCACTCGATAATGTGAGACAGTACAAGTTTCTATGGAAACATGAGTCCCTCATTTGAAGGATGTGATCACTGAATAGTACCATTCAAGGGAGTTAATATTTCCTAAATCACCTTCAGACTCAGAAGACATAAAACTATCGATTATTGGAAAGAAAAAGAAAGGAGGGAGGAAGTATTTCGAATGACACAGCAAGAAGATGAGAGCCTTGAGGATTATGTTGAAAGATTCAAATATAATTTGCAGAGGGCAAGACAAGAAGATTAGTTTCCTGCGACACGATGTGTCTTATTCCTGAGGGGATTCTAAGATGATTGCATTGAACTTCTCAACTTGATGCGGGGAGGAGATATCTCCCAGAATGATTATGATGTCATCTTGAAAATTTGTCGCAAATATTCCAGAAGTACTTGAAAAAGAGGCAAAGGACCAAGAGATATATTAACAAGGACTGGAAATACTATTGGAAGTGGATTTACAATATCATAAATCGAGAACATGTTAGAAGACTTCAAGACTGATATACTTAGTTCCTTGAGCTCCCAGTTGGACACATTGTAAACTGAAAAAAATAAAAATAATAAAGAAACAAGAGGGAGGAAGCAAAGGGTGCTTTGGACATCTTTTACCCAAAATGCAAAATGAAACACCCGCTAATGGAATGTCCATTGGACCAAATCAAGTTTTGCAGAATATGCAGTGAATACCATGCTAATAAGAATTTCCCATCCCTGCCAGGATTGAAATCTATTGATTGGAAGCTGAGGAATAGGAGCAACTATGCTTTGTTTCTCATAAATGACCATGGAAACCCAAACCTCAAGGTATGGTTGAAGACCAATCTTATTATTTTAATTCATATTCACCTAACAATTTTATGTGATATACTTCTCATCCATAGTGTATGTCAACACAACAATGGTTGTCCCCTCCTCCTCCAACCCAGTTACAACAATAGGGGTGGAGAAACCCCACTTTAGGAGGCCCTTAATAGGTAGAGGAAATACTCCTACTAGACATTATCGAGCATAGGATGCACAATATCCTTATATCAATTCAAGAATTCCAAGGAACAGAACCAATAGGAAAATACCAAGCATGCAAAGAATACTCTCGAGATATTCATTTTATTATTCTCGTAGTTACTTTAAAGAGCCATACAATTTCAAGTGATTCACATTAACGCACATATCCTTCCAATCTCTCTAAGATACTAGAGAGGTTTATGCAATCATAACATGTTTATATGACTTACTACATGATAGAGAATACACAAGGGAGTTATATGTATATAATTGTCTTGTCAAGGCAACTGACTATGGATTAACCCTTTTCCACCCAACCATAGGCTCAAATTCAACAAATATCACTACTTCGGCCACTCTCCTACCAAGCCATGATACCCCATGGGACTCTCACAGTTGACTCAACAAGTCAGGCAATGCATTAGGAAGGTTACTCCCCTTCACTACACTGGCAACAACAAACGTTTCCCCTCTTTCCCTTTTGACCTCAGGACTTCCACGAGGTTTATCAGATGCCTTCCCCACAATATTTCCTATGCATAAGGGAGTCCTTTCATAGCTACATTGTCTCTTAGCACCCTCCCCTTCTATAGTTGGTTTCTTTCCAGCAAGCATCAATCCTACAACCATATTTTTCTCTAGTATAGGTTTTTGGGTCTTCTCTACTCCAACATGACCATTCATGTCCTGGGAATACCTCCCAGTTCTTCTTCACATAACTATCTTTTCTCCCTTGTTCATTTTTATACACAGCGTGCCTCATCTTCTTTTATGTGTTGCTTTTCTTGCAAACCCCCATTTCTCATCATGTCTTCCTCTAAAACAAGAACTCTTTTTTTCTTGCATGCACATGTGCATTATTTTTTCTTCGCCCCCAAGACTTCCCTTTCTTCTATCAAAACAAATTGGTTCAATCCACGAAATGAGGTGGTGGAACTCTCTATCCATCCATCTCTTTGTACCTATATTCATTAGGGGTGGTTGGTTGTTCAACTACCAACCCCCTCTCATTAATTGATTTTCTCCAGCTACAAGTTAGAGGAATCATGGTTATTTTCTTCCACATCATTCATCAAGGTGGCTTAGAATCTTTTACACATGAATCTCCTTTTTTTCCCACTCAATGGTTTTTCTCATGGTATCATGGTTAATACGCAAGCTCCACCCATTAATTAGTTACACGACATTTTTTCAATTAACAACAATAATACATTTTACAATGTTTATACATCATGGCATGATAACCATTAATCAACATATAATTAGGGGTTTAAAAAGAATTAACTAAAATATATAATAAATATGAATAGAATAAAATACTATATATACAATAAATTTGAATATGGTAAAGTGAAGATAATCTAAAATATGAATTTAAATATGGTAAAGTGAAGATAATCTAAAATATGAAAGTAGTTTTTACAATATACAATAATATTTATAAATTCTTGTAATTAAATGATGAAAATTCTTAATAAAATTTATATATATAAAAGTTATGAAAGCAGTTTTTAGGATATATAATAATATCTATAAATTCATGTAATTAAATGATGAAAATTCTTAATAATATATATGAGAAACGTTTTAAGATGAAAAAAATTAAAAAGAATATATTCAATAATATGTAATAATATAGAATCTCAAAATTTATAACAGAAATACCAAGTTTTTAATATGTAATAATATAGAATCTCAAAATTTATAACAGAAATACCAAGTTTTTATATTTTATAGTAATGGTATATTTTAGAAGGGTTTTTTTAAAACGAAATATTAATATTTTATTTAAATAATTATATATTGAAAATTTATAGTTATGGTATATTTTATAAGTTGTTTTTAAAGGAAATATTAATATTACATTTAAATGATTATATATATAATCTATAATCAATATTTTATATTTATGGTATAGTTTACAAGTTTTTTTTTAAGGGAAATATTAATATTTCATTTAAATGATTATATATTGAGAATTTATAGTTATAGTATATTTTATAAGGTTTTTAAAGGAAATATTAATATTTTATTTAAATAATTATATATATAGAATCTATAATCAAGGGAGATGTTCAATTGTGAAAATTAAAATTAATAAATAATTATATATAGAATCTATAATCAAGGGAGATGGTCAATTGTGAAAATTAAAATTAAAATTAATCTGAAAAATGTGAAAATTTAAGCTATTAATAAAGATTTGGAAATAAGTGTATATAGTTTAGTTTAAGGATTTGAAAATAAGTGTATATAATTTAATTTATGTAGTGTGAACCAATTTGAACCAAAACTTTCTTGAATAACACAAGTAATTTGAAAATAAGTGTATATAATTTAGGTTAAGGATTTGAAAATAAATATATATAGTTTAGTTGATGTAGTGTAAACTAATTTGAACCAACTTTCTTGAATAACACAACTGTATCCAACTTTCTTGAATAACACAAGTGTATCCATGAAGATGTACCACATTTTTTTATTGGAATGTTGTTATGGAAACTTGTAAAATAATTCATATACATATATTGAGAATTTCATTATTACATAGTAAAAAGCAATGTATAGATAATTGTATTAACTTTCTCTTAACATTTTTTTAAAAGTTTAATGTTATGGGTGAAATCATGAAGATGGGTTACACTTTTGCTTGTTTTAGGAGAAAAAAAACAGTATTTTCACAAGTTATTCAACATCCAACATACAAAAGTATTTTTTTATTTAGAATTTCACTTTACAGTAAAAACAAAACTTGTGAAGAATTGTGTTAGCTTTCCAATGACTATTTTTTGAATTTTTTTTATCACGATTTGATATGTCAATTTGACAATTGTTTAACAGTATGTTTCTTAAACATGAAATGAATGATAATAAGTTACTTATTTCTACAACAATGTATATATTATTAAACTTATGTTTTTAAGAAACAAAATATACTACAACAATCTACAGAGACTCTATTTTATTATGACTATTATTTTGAATTTAACGGATGAATATTATAATTTCTATAATTTTTTGAAGTTGACCAAGCTGAAAACGTTGCAGAGTTTAAAAACATGTTTTTCTACACCTTGTATCTATCTTAATTTTTACTTAAAACTAAAATTTAAATATACCCTTTTGAAAGAACAGTTTAAGGATTATGAATATATTTTTTTCAAATTTTTTCACTATATATTTTTTGAGATACTGATATTTCATTTCACCGAATCATGATGTCTGTCGAAAATATTATGTAGTGATTCTTTTTAAAAAATAATTAAAATTAGATAAAAATAAAGAAAATGAAAACAAATTATACGGATTGAAAGTAGATTCAATTTTGGAAATGTTGTTGTCATTTTCAAAACCAAATTCTCAATGTTTGTAGGAGTTTGCAACCTCTGAAGTTTAGTTATGCTTGGGGCATTTCTCTGGTTTTGGTTTTCAGTTGCAATTTCATTTTTTCGGCCGAAAAAATAATGTTTTGGCCGAAAGTCTAAAATCTAACGGAATCCGTCAAACTAAATGGTTTCCAGGTCTTTCGGTCGAAAAACTAATTCTTTCAGCTGAAAGATTGTCGAATGAATTACGTCCGTCGAAAAATATGAAACGACACGTCGTATAGGTTTTTTTCGCGCCAAATTGTATAAATAGGATTGCGACCGAACAAATTTAACACAATCCATCAAATGAACAAAAAGATATGAGCTCGAGGATAAGGATTTCAAAGCATTTCTATTACTGATTGCAGTTGTATTCTTTTCTTTTTTTATTTATTCCCCCTGTTCCATAGGCTTAATCGGAGGATCGATATCAATACATGGTGGTTTTTTAAAACACTTAAACAAAGTTTTGAATCATATTTTTGGTTTTTGTTGAATAAGGTAAATGATGTTTGTTCAAGTTTTTATTGGAATAACAATTTATGGGTTGAAAGATAAATGTTGAGCATTTTTTCANAATCTCCAGCTCTAAAAATCATTACAGCTACCTTGACACCACTGCTACAAATTTTACTCTCCAAATATGACCATGAAAGGTATTCTTACGCTCAGAAATCAGAACCATTTGCTCTACTGCTCAGTGAAATTTCCCAAATGTTCAACACTACAGGGGAAGGTTTCGGAAACAATGCAATAATGTCTCATTCAATGACTGACATGGTTCCTCGAACCCATCACTCAACTATACATTGAACAACATAACACTCACAGTTGTACAAGAGAGAGGCTCACATTTTTAAAGATATCATTTTATCTGGTGTTTGGAGGTGGTGTTTGATAGTAGAAAATCATGGGATAACCTGTGCATACATGTATCTATTGCATACATGTATCTATTGAGGGAGGAGAGATATACTATTTCGCATGTCATCTTAATTTTTTTTTATCTCAACCAATGTTTCCTTTCTATGGAGGGAAGGGATAATATTTTTCATCCTACAGAGTAATAATTGTTACAGGGAGGTTGTGTTTATTTTTTATCAATACCTTGGTCACTCAAACCTTTGGAATTTTGGATAAGGAACACATTGAGAAAGAACTTAAGCATCTAGAAAATGTATTCAAAACAAATAATTATAATAAGAAAGAATTTGATAGGGATGTTTTAAGAATAAAGAGAATGCTTAGTACTAGAAGTATTGATGAAAATAGGGAAGGGGAATGTATAATCCTTCCTTACATAAAAAGTACAACATACAATATTGTAAAGATTATGAAGAAGGGAAACATTAAGGTCTTTTTTTCACCCCTAACACAATAAATAATTTATTGGTTCATGCAAAAGATGTTATTGACCAAAGAAAACAAGGTGTATATTCAATCCCATGTTCTTGTAGCAAGCAATACATTTGGTGAGACTAGGAGATCAATTCTAATAAGGTTTAGTGAACATTGCCTAGACCTAAAGAATAATATAATTGAAAAATCAACCTTGGATGAACACTCCCATAATACCCATCACCATATATGTAGAGGATGTAAATATCATCACAAGAATGTATCACTATGGAAAACTAAAGACATGGTAGGTCATGGAAATTGAATTAAACTACAATAATTTAAACATAGATGATGTCTATTATGTTAAACAAACTATTCACTTGATCCTAAAAAACTACTAATGATGATTCCTACTTTGTGACTGAAACATCAAGCATGTTCTCATAAAAAATGAATGCAACCTCCCTCTAACATAACTATGTACTATGTATGATGATCAATATCATCATATTTGTCAATGCAAGTGTCATATATGCCACTTCTTAAAATCCAATATTGCATTTTTGTATATGTTTCAACCACTCCATCATGTATATAACATGTTATAAAACCCAGAGAGAAGTAAAGTCAACAATCATAAAGAAATCACAAAATTTACAAGACATTTTTTCATTCACTTTTTAAGACATATCTTCATTCACCTTAGCCAATCTGACCAAGTTGGCCAAAAAGTAGACTACTCAAGATATTTTACAATGGAGTTCTTCAAGCCTTTAAATAAGTTTCATCACATGGTAATACCATGGGAAAATATACAATGAATTTATCCAAGCCTTTAAATAAGTTTCATCACATGGTAATACCATGGGAAAATATGATAGGTTACCCGATACCATGGGCCTATAAACCACCAATGATAAAACCATCAATGAATAAGTGAAGACTGAATCAAAATTGATCCCTTAGGTATAAGTTTAGATTTTATAATAGTGATTCATCAAACCAATGGTGTGCAAATAAGTCTTACAACCATATGCACATTTACATGATTAACTTACAACCATGAAATGAATGCTTACAATTGCATGCATAAGGATGTGATGGTGGAAGAATTTACTTTCTTACCCACATACCATCTACATGTGATTAACTTACAACTCCAAAAATCTACCTTCTTCATTACCCACATACCATATTCTCTCTCAATTTCTCTCTTCATTGAATGACTCTTGCGAGACAGCCACTTTTCCTTGTTGTGATACCAAATGTAAAACCCATAACTAGAGAAGTAACATCAATAATCATAAAGAAATCACAAAATGCATAAGATAGTCTTACCTTGTAAACCCTTTACTAGGGAAACTAGCTTTCAAAAAAATATTTTCATTAACTTTAGCCAATATAGAAAGTCAAGCCAAAGAACAACCCATTGAAGGAATTTTACAATAGAGTTCTTCAAGCATTTAGGTAGACTTCATCATGTGGTAATACCATGGGCCATTAAGTCACCAATGGTAATTAAATCAAGATTAACTCAATACATGCATGGTGGTTCTTAGATGATAGTAGAACTCAATTGATGGTTTTTCTATTTCCCTCTTAAGTCGTGCATAGAGGTATTTTTTATTGAAGGTTTAAAAATTATAAATCATTCCCTTTTTTTGGAAGTGGTTGAAATTCCTTCATCTCTTCCATGAGGACTTGTAAATTCAGCATTGAATCCTCTATTTTAATGGCAGACAATTTTCCTATTTTATTTTAGTATTATATTTTATTGTTATTTTATTGTAAAACTAATACACACTTTTTTCTTTCCTTTTTTTGGAATACATGTGGGTGTTTACATTGTAAAAGTGTCTCTAGTTTATTGTTTTTCATTTTAAGTAAATAAGAGAAAAAAATGTTGTGAATATTAATGAGTGAGCTTAGAAAAATAAAAATTTCTAAAAATAAAGTTATAAATGCCTATGTAGATCATGCTTACATAGTTTTTGTTTGATAATTATATATTTAGAATTGAAATATTTGTAGTTTTTTTTGAAAAATATATATTTAGAATTGAAATATTTGTAATAAATAAAAATAATTTATTAATTTTTTTCAAATAATTATGAAAAATATATATAATTAAAAGAAAATTTAACTTATTAAATAATATTAAATTTACAAAAATATATTATTAAAAAAAAAACACAATTCTCTACTAATTATATTTTTATTGCATAACAAAATTCTCAAAATTAATATAAGTTTTAAGAACCAATTTAAACATATATAAAATATAATTTTTTTACAAATTTCAATTAAAAATATGATACACCTTTCTAAATCAATATATATTATTTATAAATTCATGTATATCTATTATAACTATTTGAAATTTGAAATAGATTTAGTGTAAATAAACCAACTGCATTTTTTTCAAATTCCTATCCATACTCTAGTTTTAATAACAATTTTAAGTTGCATATACTTATCTTTGATCAAACTATCAGTATTTATAAATGCTATTTAGTGAATTCTCAACATATAATATTTTATATTTTATAAATGTGATTAATAGATTCTGAACTTATAATTTTTTAATAAAATATTTAGTTTTTTTTCAGATTTCCATTTCCATTAAAATTGAAGACTATGAATAAAGCAAAGACAGTTTGAATCACATCAATACATTCAAGCACAGTTTAGAAGAGACAATGGAATATTATTTTAAATAATTCAATCTACACACCAAATAAAAAGAGTAGATCCCACCAATCCATTCTAATAGAGATCATGTGGTTTCTAGATCTATTTCAAGCCAGCAACGTTTTTCATCATCTCCTGATTCTTGTGGTTTCTTGATCTGTTTTTCATACAGAATAAATGTATGCATTCTTTGATGTGTGATATGATGCAGTCTAGTGCCTGCATCTTCACCTATAAAGTTTTGTGTATATATTCACAAGCAATTTAGGAATTATATAGTTTTGTGTATATATTCACAAGCAATTTAGGAAAGAACAGATATCATATCAATGAAGATGTAAATACAAACAGAACAGAATTAAAACAACAGCTACAATGCAGGTAAAACGCCTTAAAGAACAATAATAATAATAATGTAAATCTCAAATTTATTTGAAGAATCAATAGGGCGCTTAAAATCTGTCTGAAGTAATTTTTTCATCGATAATACAAGGATAACTTATTATATTCAACTTGAATCCTCAAGAATAAAAGGGCTGCATCTAGTGACCAGATTCTGATGCAGCTAGTGTTCACATGATTTGCTTAAATATCAGATACTCTTCTTCTAATTTGTGTTTACTTCCCTTCCTCGATCGCTGTAGACAGTAACGGAATAATCAACATTACCGTTGGCAGTGTTGGCAGTAATGGAATAGGCAACAACAGCAGCCCTCCTCTTTTTGCGAGGGCAAAAGAGCAGCACAGAGGCCGCCATTGCTGTAAGAAGCAGAGCCGAGACGAATAGAACAGGAAATAAGAGCCCCGCCTGCATTTCACCTGCAACAATCACATCAGGCATTTGATGAGATGAGCAGGCAGGCAGGCAGGAAATAGTGAATAATGCAGAGATGACGATGAAGTATAATCAAACCTTTCTTTTGGGTGCTGCGCGGGCAGATGATATTTAAGCTCTGGATTGATCTCGATCTTTGCTTCGTGAGTTACAACAACACGGGTCTTTATATCTACACGAGATTTGTTTGGGAAATTTAGCAAAAAGAATTTGAATTGTGAAATGCTTTCATTTCCTCTTCTTGAAGGATCTTTAAAGGCATTTCAACGGCTATAAAACTTCATTAACAAATGTAAATTCCGTTAAGTTCAAAAAACAGTATTGTTATTTTAAGTTCGAACTTTCAAATAACTATATACCAAGTTGTCAAAAAGAATATTAGAGTATGAACTTCTCATAATTGTGTTTTAAGATGGGCTTTCTCCAAGCTACCATAGAGCTTGTAAAGTATTTTTACATCACATCTTTCATTTAAGGGGAAGAGATAGAGGATACTAGAAAGAAAAACAAGATAGAGGATACTAGAAAGAAAAACAGAGAGTAGAAATAGCATACATAAAAGACAAGAACAAAGAGTAAAAAGATTTATCTGTTGTTGCTGCAACAATGCAACTTCTCCATTGTTTTCCAAAACTATCATCTCTTCTATTCATATATATGCCCAGAAAAAGAAAAATAGAAAATATAAATTGCAATTAACTTTTACACTTAAGACATCCATCTATACATTGATATATGCCCAGTAAAAAGAAAATAGAAAATATAAATTGCAATTAACTTTTACACTTAAGACGTCCATTTATACATTGATTGGAGGAAAAAGTAAAATGGAAAGATATGGAGAAAATCAAAATTCTCATGCTTAAAAGGACTGACACAACACATGTTGACACCCTAGGAAAGAAGAAATAAACATGTATACAGAATTGTTGCTCATTCATTACATTCATCAAAAATAAACAAAAATCCCAGTTTCTTGAAAGTTTCTCAACATGTTGTTGCTATAGCAATGTAACTTCTCCACTTTTCACTCTATTGTTTTTTACATACATTGTTTTCTAAAACTACCATCTCTTCTATTCATATATGCCCAGCAAAAGGAAAATAGAAAATATTGATAGCAATTAACTTTTACTTAAGACAGCCTTGTATACATTGATTAGAGGCAAAAGTGAAATGGAAAGATTTGGAGAAAATCAAAATTCTTGTGCTTGAAAGGGGAGTGACAGAACATGTTGACAAGGTAGGAGAGAAGAAATGTCTACAAGTAAGTAAATAAGGGTAGGTGTGATTAATTTCAACACTCCCCCTTCATCACAATTGTCATCTATGATACTCAAGTTGTTTCTTTGATGCACAAAGCTTTCCTTTCCTTTCCCACTGATTGGGTGAAGATGTCTGCAAATTGTTCTTCTGACCTGCAATGTTCAAAAAAGATTTATCCATTGTTGAGTAACTCCCTAATGAAGTGATACCTTGTGTCAATATGTTTACTCCTTTTGTGAAAAAATGGGTTCTTTGACAATGTTATAGTTGAGTTGTTGTCACAATATAACTTTGTTGCCTCTTCTTGTTCATGCCTCGATTATTTCAACATTTTTCTCATCCATAGCTACTACATACTCTACTTCATCATATGAAAGAGTGATGTAATTGGTTGTTTCTTTGAAGCCCAAGATACTGCACCTAATCCAAAATGGAAAACATAACCGGAAGTGTTCTTCCTATCATCTATATTTTCTACATAATTAGTATCAATGTATCCTATCAGCTTGAAGTCACTTGACCTTGAGTAGAGTATTCCATAGTTCCTTGTTCCACTAACATATGTCAAAATTATTTTCCCTACTTGTCAATGAGAAACTTTTGGAGACTCCATGAACCTTGAAATGAGACTAACAACAAACATTTTGTTCATCCTTGTGGTTGTTAAATACATAAGACTACCAACAAGTTGTTTGTACAAAGTTGAATCAACTAATTTAAATCATTTATCATCCTTGTTCAATTTCAAACCTATCACAATAAGTGTTGGGGCTGCTTTGCAATTCATCATGTTAAACCTATTCAAAATTTCATTAGCATACTTATATTGTGAAATGAATATACCTTTCTCATTCTGATTTACCTGTATACCAAGAAAGTACCTCATTAAACCCAAATAATTCATCTCAAATTCCTTTTTCATAGCCGATTTGAACATGTCAATTGATAAATCAAGTCATCAACATACAAACAAACAATTATAATCTCACCTTGCTCATTCATCTTGGTGTACAATGTAGGCTCATTGTTGCGCCTATTGAAACCATTTTGCAAAAGATAAATATCAATTCTGCTATACCAAGCCCTTGGGGATTATTTAAGTCCATAAAGTGACTTCTTCAGTTTGTAAACTTTGTTTTCATGGCCCAAAATCTCATACCTAGGTGGATGCTCCACATAAACCTCTTCTTCTAAAAAACCCTTTAGGAATGTTGATTTCACATCCATTTTATATACTTTCCACTTGTTTTGAGCCGTTATGGATAATATTGTCCTCACAGTGTGGGATATAGGTGCAAATGTCTCATTCTAATCTACCCCGGGTTGTTGTGAATAACCTTTTGCTACAAGCCTTGACTTACGATTTTCCACATCACCATTTGCATTCAATTTTGTCTTGTAAACCCACTTCACTCCTATTAGTTATTTTCCTTATGGAAGACTCACTAATTCTCATGTTTGATTATTTTCTATAGCATCTATTTCTTCATCCATTGTATTTACCCATTTTTCTTCCTTAATTGCTTTTTCAAAATGAATTGGATCATCTATATATGAATTTAAAGAAAAAAGAGAAGTCAGACCTGCATTGTTTTCACCTTCATTTTGCTCATAAATGTATCTTAAACTTCAGATTTGTGTATCCTTAAGCTTGTTAGTGTGGGGTTTGACATATCACTTGAACTTGTAGAATGTGGACTTGATGGTCCAGGACCAAGAGTACCAATTTGAGATGGTTTTTGTTTCACATTTGATAGAGTATTTTCTTGAGTGTGTAGATGTCTTCTTATCCTTGATGAAGGTGTCATTTGACCACTTGGTTGAGCTGGAATGGGTGTGGAAGGAGTCACATTTTAAGGAGTACATGCTAGTATAAAATCTTATTTTTCTTCTTATGGTAAGTTGGCTGCAATATTGATTGTTTTATCCAAACTTCCATCCCATGCTTCATCTTCTATGAACTACATATCTCTGTTGATTATGAATTTTTTTGTTATTGGATTGTATAATTTGTATGCCTTTGATTCAACACTATATCCCAAAAATATGCGTTTTTCTCCTTTGTTATCTAATTTTCTTCACAGTTCATCTGGGACATGTGCATATGCTACACATACAAATACTCTCATGTGAGAAACATTATGTTTTTTTCCACTCCATGCTTCTTCTAGAATCATATTAATGACACTTTTAGTGGAATATCTATTCATAATATATGTTTCACTTCAGCCCAATATCCATTTGACAAATGTTATGCTTTTAACATGCTCCTTTTCATTTCCATGATTGTTCTATTTTTTCTTTCAGCTACTCCATTTTATTGAGGGGTGTACCTTGTGGTAAATTGTTTGTTAATTCCACGGTCTTTGAAAAACCTTATGAAGCCATTTGAAATGTATTCACCACCCCTATTTGTTCTTAATGCTTGATGTAATTCTCACTTTGCTTCTCAACAAGGGCTTTGAATTGACGAAAATAATCAAACACTTCATTCTTATGCCTTAGAAAGTAGACACACATTTTTCTTGTGTAGTCATCTATGGATATCAATAAGTAGTAGCTTCCACCAATTGAGGGTGTTTTCATTAGTCCACAAAAATATGAATGAACAATCTCCAAAGGTTTGTTTGCAAGAATTGACTTCCCTACTGGAAATGGCTCCCTATGTTGTTTACCCAAAATGCAACCTTCACATATTCTATCTGTTTTTTCTATTAGTGGTAACCCCTTTACCATTTTTTTCTTGTACAATAAGCTTAAACCTCCAAAGTTTAGGTTTCCAAATCTTAGATTCCATAACCAATTTACATCTTTAATTTTTGCTTGAAATATTACTTGAGTGACTATTGTAGTTTTCTCTTAATCCTCTTGTGAGTTTGTTGAAGGGGGTCCTTGAGCCAATTCTACCTTCAAATCTAGTTTTATCCTTAGGGGAAACATTGTATTGTTGCTCATTTGAACTTTAGCTATAAGTTCATTACTTTGAAACTTATCTAAAATTGTGCATTGTTTGTTTTTGAAAAAGATTATATACCCCTTTTGAAGAAGTTGCCCAATACTCATCAAGTTATGTTTCAACCCAGGAACAAAGCACACATTAGAAATAAACTTTTTCTCCCCTTTTTTATTAGAATATTGATGTTTCATTTTCCCATAACTGCAACTTTGTTATCATTCCCAAATGTGACTTACACTTTCATCTAAATTAGAAAATATTTCTAGATTCCCTTCTGGACTACTTCCAAGCACGAGCATGAATATGATTAGCCCACCTGGGCATAAAGATAGGAAAGAATCGAGTCGAAACTACATGGATAGAAATAATGGCATTAGAAGGCTACAGAATGAGACATTTCATCTTCCTCTCCTACTAACATATCACTAATAGTGGTAAATACTAGTACAACCACATAATTGTGGTTGATCAACGCCGAAAGGTTGATAAGATGAAAAGAATCCTTAAAAGAATATATTAAATTTTATTATTGATTAACAAATAAACGGTTGGGCTTCATTTATCTGGTGTTAATATTTTAATTTTTGTTAATCACTTAGGTGGCAATCAGTTAGCTATCAAAGTAATTTTTAAATATGATTAGGTAAATGTAAAAAAGTAAACACATAAACGGATGTCTATATAATAGCTAGGAAGTTAATGATTGAAATCACAGGCATTTATTTTGTGTGACTACTAAGGATATTCCAGCCATATTTAATCATGTCCATAGAAAAATTATTAAGCACTAAACCCCTATTAAATCTGCCCATTGTCAATAGGTGTACGCCTTTCGGCGTAAAAATGTTGACTTTGTTATAAATGAATGAGCTTTTGCGATCATGAATCAGATCCCCTTACCTTTCATGTTTTCCTTGCCTTTAATGAACTAGCCTACCCCATCGATAAATATACAGGAGCATTTTTTACATTGACATAAATGAATCAACTCCCCTAACCAGATATATCCCCCTTTCACTTTTATGATCCAATTGTTCAAGAAATATAAGAAGTGTAGGTAGTGGAGGAATAAGTAAGGATGGAAAAACAAGTTATTAGGCCAGTGAATACGCCAGCTGACCGATTTTATCCATTACGAGTAGACCCAGTTTCTTTCATTGGAGATTGAGGTCCAACAGTTTTATACCCCAATTTATGGTCAAAAGAAATAATCCCTAGCTATTGGAATAATAGCATCAGGCCAAGCCCTAGATGTCATATGATTGTTGCAACCTGAGTCTAAAAACCATAATCCTTCTCATTTTCTTGTGCAACATTGCCAGCTAAGAATATATTGCCCTGATTTTGGTTTTCTTTGATAAAATTTGCATTTTGTTGTCTAAAATCATATTGTTTCTTTCTACATTTATTTAAGTAATGACCATATTTTTTACAATAGTGACATTGAACTGAATATTTATCATACCTTTGGCCTTTTGATTTTGAGTTGAGATTTGATTGTTTCCTCTTCCACTTGTGTTTAATGGGTTGGTTCTTCCATCTCTGTTAGAATTTCTACCTCTACCTCTGAAATTTGATCTTCCCCTGCCCCTACCATGGTTGATTGAGACTTGTGTCTTGAAAGCATGCTCAAAAGTTGATTTTTTTGACATGCTTATTCTATTCTCATGAGAAATGAGAGATGCATGTAGCTCATCAACTGAAAATTGTGAGAGATGTTTTGTCTCTTCTATGGCCACCACAATTGATTCAATCCTTGTAGGAAAACTTCTTAAAATAATTTCAACCACTTTCCTATCTTCAAAAGTTTCACCATGTTATCTAATTTGTTTTACCAATCCAATTATTTGAGTAAATAATGAGTCTATTGCATTTGATTCTTTCATGTATATGGTCTCAAAATTCCTTCTTAGCATTTGTAGTTTAGGTGTCTTCACCTTGGCCATTCCTTGGTATGTCATTTGAAGAATATCCCATGCGTGTTTAGACTTTGTTGTTGCTGCAATCCTAGGAAAAATGCTCTCATGCACTCCTTGAAAGATATAAAACTCCTTGAAAGATATAAAAGAGATATTTTGAATATTTTTTCTTGTTATCCTTTAATAAATCCTTCTTTTCTTGAGATAATGCATTATCTCTCATGGACTCCTTGAAAGATATAAAAGAGATATTTTGAATATTTTTTCTTGTTATCCTTTAATAAATCCTTATTTGCTTGATCATGCACTCCTTGAAAGATATAGAAGAGATATTTTGAATATTTTTTCTTACTATCCTTTAATAAATCATTATTTGCTTGAGACAATGCATTATATGTTGTTGCATATGTTAGTTATGGGTAACCATTCTCAACAAGATATCATATGTCTGGGTAACCATCTCAGAGTACAAATTATTTTACAAGAAAAGCCAAAATAATGTGCAAAATATTTAATCGCTGCTCGAACAATATCATCACATGTATTATCTATGTGTATCTTAAAAGTAAATTTTTGAATAAAATTAAAATTGAATTGAAACAATTTGTTTTTATGAAAATGTATTCTTGATAAATATGTTATAATTTTTTATAAAAGAGTTTAGATTTATTTTAATTTTGAATCAAATCATTTGTTGAAAGGGATTAAATCTTTTGACTTGTAAATTTTTTTTAAGATGTAAGAATGGTACTTAAAAGTATTTGATTTCTTAAGTATTTGATTCTTTAAGGTAGATTATAGATAATGAGTTAAGATGGATAGTGGCATGCAAGAGACTAATAATATTTCTAATTATGCAATTTCCTTACACAATGTGTTCATCATATATTTACCTTTAAAAATCTATGTTCATTTAATTGCATTTATTTGATTCACATTTTATTTTGTATATTTGTGGGCATTTTATTTATGTATTATATTTCTACCATATTCACATTCATATTATTTGCATTTTACCATCTTCTTTATTTTGGCATTATCTTTTTAGTATTCCTAATTGCATTTTATTCATGTTGTCTGATCTCAATATGTAATGTAATTCATTCTACATTTAGCATACTAATATTGATATATTCACTAAATAGTTGTTTAAATCAATGCAACTTTTTTGTTTTGAAGTGCATTATCACTCAAATCAGTGCATTAAACCATTTTGTTATCAAATTGTTCTTTAGTGTATAGTTCAAATCAATATACCAAATCATTTTATAGTGTATTTCTATCTATCCATTCATATTTTGGGTAAACTTGATATTGAAATATTTTATTGGTGGAGGACATTAAAATAATTTGTTTTTTGTTAATTTTTTGTTTGTTTGTTTAAAATGTCACTTATCAACTCCATGTTAAGAAACACACAACATAAATGGTTTACTAGAATCCATCTTAACTTAGGATTTATAATAGGTTTGGAGGGATCAAACCTCTTCAGGTGCAAACCCTTTTTAGAGTGGAAAAACAAGAATAAAGGTTTGCACCTCAAGGGATATCATATGAAGTTAAGATGGATCTTTGCCGATTGTAGTGTGACTCCTAAATTTAGAATTGAGTTTGATTATATATTTTCTTTTGATAATATGGGTTGATCATATACTTATCTCCTAAAAATATATGTACATTTTATTGGAATTCATTATATTCACATTTTGTTTTATTTTTTATATTTGTGGGTATTTTATTTTCCCTATTCTATTCCTATTCTAGTCACATTCATTTTATTTGCATTTTATTATCTCATTTTTTTTGGTGTTATGTGTTTGGTATTTGTATTTGTATTTTATTCCATGTTGTTTGATCCCAATGAGTAATGTAATAACCCACCCCACCTATAGCATATTAATATTGCTACCTTCACTCGATAGTTACTTAAATGAGTGTAACTTGTTTGTTTTCAAGTGTACTATCACTGAAATCAATGCACTAAATCATTTTTCACTAAAAATTATTGAATCTAATTTCAAGGTATATTTGAAATCAATATACCAAATCCTTTTACAGTGCATTGTGATTGATATATTGATATG
>SNQJ01S0007595.1:135910-146707 GCA_010110895.2 Picea sitchensis
CAAAGTTCAATCAATATTGCAAAGAATCCAATTTTTCATGCAAGGACAAAGCATGTTGAAGCTCAGTATCATTTGTTAGAGAAAAGTTGCAGTCAAATGAAATAACTCTTGTGTATTGTAATACTAGTGAAAATGCTGCTGATATTTTCACTAAGCCTCTTGGAAAGATTAAGTTTGAATTGTTTAGGGAGATGTTAGGTGTAGAATTCAATCCATTCTCCATTAAGGGGGAGACTTGGAAATAATGGAGAAAACGCCAGTTGTAAGCACCAGTTATAAGCTTCAGTTGTGAGATTCAGTTGCAGAAGTGTTAAGAGTTAGTTCTTAGTTAAGAGTCTAGTTGTCTTTGGTTTGCATGTAACCGACTCGGTAGAGTCTTTTCCTATATAAGGATGTAATCCATCTTCATTAAATAATACAGAAGTGAGCGTAGCCTCACCGTGTTGTTTGCCTCGTATATTTTATCTCTGACTATCTCGACATGTAAGATGAGGAAAAAGAATTTCATTATAGTTGGGTTCTTATGCTGCTTAGTATGGTCCTATGGAAACTGTCGCCAGGATTTACCATTGACATGGAAGCTACACACTCATTTTTTCCCCCCAATTCCTACCCTTACAACACTCCAAGAATGCAGACACCCAGGAGCGCATTTCGGATGCTTTCCATCAGTGGTACACCCAGCCATTAAACACTTCAAATGAAAGAGTTTGTATCCCGCAACACATATTTACCAGGTATGAGCATCACGTACTGTTCAAATGTATTTTCCATAATTTTATCATATATCCCCATGTAGCTACAGATAGCACTGAGGTTTTGCTTCCCTTATGTATCATAGAAAGGGATATTATCACAGAAGTGGAGTCATGGCTAGCCTCAACACGGCCCCCCTTCAAAGAAATCCATTAAGTGGGATCCATATCATATCGATCGTTTCCCGAAATGCAGAACACAAAGTATTACCATTCTGCTAAGGGTTCCCCAGTCCCCAATCACAATGATCGGGATATAACTCCAGTTAAAAAGCGCAAGTGAGGCATTAAGACTCAAAGCCTCATGTAGATAACCATTTATTATGAATCTCTTGATGACCCCCCCTCTCTTCTTCATCCAACCCTGGTCATCGAAGAAACCCCCTTGGTCGCACATCAACTTAACCCCCCCTCCATCTCTAGTAAACGCCAACGCACCTCTCCCCATCACCCAACCAAAGAAATTTTGCATAGCTCACCCCAACAAGTCGAGAAGTTATTGAAAGAAATATTTGCACACTTAGCCAAATAGAAAGTATCCCACAATGATATGAGCAGGAAAATGAAACTTATGGCCTAGAAATTCTCCTCACCTCCGTCGAACCTATTTCCCATTCAATGGCCTGTGTTGATCCCCTTGTACGAATTCCACCTAATTCAGACCCAACCAGCCTATATTTGTCTCAATTAACTATAGCTGACATCCCCCATTTTATCACCTTCCTGGTCCATGAGTGGAGGGAATACCAGCAATCTATCTAGTAGGAAATCACCCAAGACCATATCATTTTGGAACAAGAGCAGTCTAGTCATAATACCACCCACTCTCAGTTACACAATGAATGTCACGGAAAGCACTGCAGGAGTGGCACTTGGTGGAAATCACTGCCCATGCCGACACTCAGAGTCGATATACCTCACTACGTACATATCATTCGGCACTGGTCTCCACTCTGAGTGAGACATGTTCCCGCATCCCCAATATGGCCTCAGAGAAACTAGCTCTTCCATCCCTTTAGAAAATGCAATCAATCGACAAGCATATGTGAGCACTACAACTACAGAATAATGCACTCCAATACCAGCTACAACATGACTCCCCAAAATAATTTTCTCTCCAACAACAAATTTCCCAAGAAGCCAAAGTCATTCAGAACGGTGGAAACCTAACCGAACACTTACCAATCTGTTCACTCAAAGTTTTAATCTGTGGGACTATTTAACAAACCCCATAGAACTCACAACTCTCTTTGATCATACTCGAGCCCTGCAAGATGAGGTTTTGCAGAAAAACTAAGACGTTAGTTCTCTACCCCTGAAAAAGTGTACCATGGCTATGAATGTTGTGGCTACATGAACGAAGGAAATCACTTCCTCTCGGGCATAGAAACAAAAGATGCAAGACCTCATAACTTCATTGATTGATAAATCTATGGACTAGTATACTCAACTTTCCAACCTTCACACCACTTCCAACCTCTTGGTTAAGAAACTCAGTACCATGGACATCACTCTGTCCATAGTCATAGCTGAGATCACAGAAACATTCGTTTGGATCACCCAATCCGTTCAAGAACGCTTTTATGAGCTTGAGTGCCAGTTCATGGAATTTGTGAAGAACATAAAGGGCACGATGTCATTCGTTGCAAATATCATTCCATAAAGTAGTTGGCTCGAGGACAATCCAGGTAATAGTAGTGGGGGCTTGTTACCACCCAAAGTTTTGGGTCCATTTTTTCCCGCACGCACAAATGAAACTTGTTTGCACTCATCCAATAGTTTTGCAGGCACCTAAGGAGATGCACGAAAGAATTCCATAGTGCATGCATCGAACTTTGTTTTGTTGAGAATCGCACCAAGTTTAAAGGTGGTCAAGGGTGCATCGATCCAAGTTTTTTCAATTGAGTGTGAGAGTCCGATTTTTGCTAGTTACGTCAAAAATAAAAAAGAATCTCGTCGGAAGCAAGAAAGGAATCACCAAGATATGTCCCAAAATGATTATTGCTAGTAGTATATGAAGACATGGAGCAGCTAGAATATGATTTGGTCAGGGTTGTTAAGATTTCCCTTGGTGCAGAAAACCTACGTGGAGCCTCGTCAGGTACCAGAAGTGTGAGAGGTCATTATATAAGACAATCGAGTGGAGCAGAATAGTGAAGGACAATGCTCCCCATCAAAAATATATATAAATGATAGCTCTCATCTCTTAAAATAGGGTGGTGAATTGGGGAATTCAATAATACTAAATCTTTGACTTAGCCTATTGTAGTCTTATGTTGTATGGAGAAGTCTCCTAGGTCTTGTATCTGTCTAAGTCTTACATTTTAGTGCAAGACGCATATTGTTGTATTCCCATTGTTTTATAGTAATGAGATGAAGTATTATATTATGAAACTCTATTATTCGGCACGTTGTATCTCTCTAATATGATCGGATACATTCAGTAATAAAACAATGCCAGTTATGTTATATTATTTGTTTTTCGTTAATGAGTAACACATGTGCATATATTGTGTTAATTCTTAGTCCATGTGAGATTATCAAGTATGAGCTACATGGATTCCATTTACAGTTCTATTAGTTATGTTTGATCCTCCATCCCTGACACAAGACCTTATGGTCTCTGTGATCCTCTATGCATCTTGGGTGAGACCTTCTTCGGCCTCAGTCGAGGATTGATATGCTATTGCTTAGGGGATTTTGTTGGAAATGCTCTAGATGAACCTTGGGTATTAAACCCCTCAGTGTCATGAAGGTCAGTGTGCTCACACACATGTATTGAAGCAGCAACATTGAATATATTAGCACCAACATGTATAATTAAATTTGTTAGATGGAGATAGATATTGAAGAGACTCTTGTTAACTATGGAATTTGACTCTAATACCCATTGAAGGGTTTCCCATACAATGCACAAAGAGAGATCTATGTGAAGGGAGTTGAATCATGCCAACATGAACTTGGAATGAATTATACTTGAAAGAAACCCTAACACCTATAGATGAGGGGTGTGAGTGATGTTGACAAAGATGAGGAAGGCAGAATAACACAGATAGGGATAGTTAGAGTCATTTTTGCATGTGGGAGATATACTCGCAGAGGAAATAACATATGCATTTATGCATGTGGGAGATAGACTCACAGAGTGAATAATTGGATCAATTCCTACACGAGAGAGGAGGGAATCATGGATTTAGAATTTCTTTGATGTCATTTTCAGGCTAGGTATGGGTAGAGAATGAGTGACTCCACACTTACATTATTTTTCATTAACTCGCATCATGCATATATACAAGAGGAAGTGACATTTGGTTTCATCTTCCAAGATGTCCAAAGTGTTACATTGTCAATCAAAGCGCTAAATAATTAAAGTATTAAAACAATGAAAGAAAAATTATGAAGGAATCGTGAACAAGACCATTGCTACAAAACATACAAATTATAGGAAGAGTGTTGGATTTAGGTAGATGAAGAGTTGTGAATGTCTAGCCTTCTAGCTAATCCTAGCAAGCTAATTTTTCCTATATATTTTTGCATAATGCTATAGAAGGGGTTCTTTAGTAGAGAAGAGAGAGATTTCTTAGAAATGTCTAAATTTGTACTCTGAAATGTTCCAGATAGACAAAACGCCATTGTAATTATGCAATTGCTGAGAAATAAAGTCTGAGCACACCATCTAGTGTTGGATTTTTTCCTTTCTGTTTTTTCTAAGGTAATGTATGTGTCTATTATATATAATCGATTGTTTTGTTTTTTGTTTATTTAAGTTTTTTTTGTTGCTTGTTTCATTATTTAGTATTCGTGTTTGTATTGCCTCGCTAGGAGGCCATACACATTTCCCTCTACCTATAATTTGGTCCTCTATGGAATTATTGTCAATTGAATTAGATTGTTGGTTTTTAATCCCCTCACTTCCCAACATTTGGACAGTAGTGACCAAACCATTATCCTTTAGTGACTTGGTGATGCAGGAGCATCGCTCCACCTCATCAACGTGTCAGCGAGCCAGCGCAGAAGTGCACTAGGAGGAATGAATTCCAAGGGAAGAGAGGCAACATCCCTCTCATTTTGAACTTAAATTAAAAATATAATGTAGTTAAATTTTTTAAGGCTCAAGGAAAGTCGAGCCACTATAATTGTACAGTTTGAGTGGAAAGTTGTGTTTAATAGGTTGTAGTTGTACAGATCCTGAGCATCACCTCAGATCTGAATATGTAAATGAGTATTTACTATAGTGTCTTAGTGATATGGATACATTTAATTAGATGTGAAAGAAGTAGGTGATCTAGAGGGAAGGATCGAGAAGCCCCCTCATGTATAAATGTATGTAATGTATACCCAGAGGAGTGGGGTTTTTGTTGTTTGCATTTAGAAGAGGAGAGAAGAGAAGAGAGGAGAAAGGGTTGAAGACTTTGTTGCAGTCCAGCTTTGTACACATTGTAATTAGCATTCAGATTTTAATACAAAGAGAAAAATTACATGTTTTATGATTTACTATGTGTATGTTTCATGAGTTTTCTAAATGTATCTGAATGTATTCTGTGTAAGTTTTTGAATGTTATGGGTGTGTAAGTGTTCCCTTTGCAGGAACAGATAGAATTATTTGTCTATAGTTTTCTAATTGTTTTGGGATCTCATAGTTGTGCAAGGAGTGCACCTTATAGTTGTTAGAGAACTCTAAAATGCTAGCGCAAGGAGTGTGCAATAAATCATTTAGGAGTTATGTGAGGATCGTGCCAAGTGAGCACACCAGAACTATTCTTAAGCTCAGAAGGGATAGTGCAAGGAGTGCACAGAGCAAGCGCAAGGAGTGCACCTGCACTCGGGGTAGTGTAAAATCTCAAGGAGGAGGTTGTGCAAGGAGTGCACATCAGATTTATTGAATACTATGAGAGTCAATGCAAGGAGTGCACATGTGAGTCTTTACAGTCCCCAGACTCATAGAAGAAAAAAAAGTGCAAGGAGTGCATGAAGCCAACACATTGTTGAAGTGTTGGTAAATCTCAGAAGAAGAAGCGCGGAGTGTCGGGAGGGCGTAAGAAATCATTTGGAGAAGAAAGGGTCGAGACCCTTTGAATTTCGAGCACTTACAAGCTCAGGAGGAATAGTGAAAGTGTGCATAGAGTCCTTGCAAGGTGTGCAGAGGTCAAGTACCTTTTAAGGTTCAGATTGTGGAAGGAGCGCAAGGAGTGTGTGGGTGGTTTTCATAAACCGTTAATTCCTATGGAAACTTCATGCAAGAAGTGAGACAGAGGCCAAGTATTTCAAGTGCTAAAACTCAGGAGAAAGGGCGTCGTGCTTCCAGGAGGGTGTAACGTTTTGTTGAAGGAGAAAAGGGCCAAGTTCCTTTGAAACCTTGAAGGATTCGAACGCTCATGAGTGAGAGAATTACATCGAATGCAAACAAATTTTGTAGCCTTTGGAACCTTTCAAATATCCCAAGTTTGAAGGGAAGTGGAGTAGCAAAGGAGGGAGCTACAACAATCCTCGAATCGGCTTCAGAATAAATCTAGACCGTCAGATTTATCCCAGACGGGAGAAGGAGCATGCAGAGGAGGAGAACAGATCTCAGTAATCAAATCTAAGTGCAAGCATTGAAAATCGTCGGATCCAGGTGATTAGTACAAGTTTAACCCCTTTAATCCCTTCGGACTTCACATGTTCAGAATTTCTTAGGCATGTGTTTCAGAGAAATCAAATCTCTCGAACTCCTGAAGGCCAAAGTTAATCTGAGTCGTTGGTAGATGGAGAACACGTGTCCACGAATCAAGCATAATCTGGAAGTCTGGTTATTCTAAGGAATGTGAGTCAGAGTGACTTTGGTGTGAGAAGTCTCGAAGTCCCAGAGAAGATCTTGGTTGTTGATCATAAGGCCACGTGTCAGCAAATAGAGCATAGTTCGGGGGTGCAGAACTTCAACAGATTGGAGTCCTCATGTTAACAGGAGGAGAAATTCTTGAAGTTATGAAGCCTGGAACAGATCCTGACCGTCGACGTCGGGTGCACATGGCGACAGAATGTGTGTTCATAGACTTGGCACTCCGAAGGAAATTGGGTGAAATTTGTTAAGGTTAGAGAAGTCCTGAAGGCCCGAAGGCCAAATTATTTATCGACCATTGATCAGAGAGGGACATGTGGAAGGAAAATATGACCTCCACTAATTCAGATTTCGGAAGTAGTAAGGGGTTCTGTTGTAGAAATTCCCAAAGTCCTGAAGCCTGGAATATATCCAAGTCGTCCATCCACCAGGGCATGTGAGTTCTTGATTAATACTTTCATGAGTTCGCTAGTTCAGCACTCTGGGGGATTAGAAGTATTGCGCGGTGGAAATATCTGAATCTTGGAGTGCAGATTTAGTATAGACTGTCGATCTATGGTGAAGCGTTGGTCATCTGATCTGCATGTTCGTAGTTTGGGAGGAAGTGCAGTCTAAGACGGGAAAAGTCCCGAAGCTCGGAGTTCTGAATTCCATCATAGCCATCAGTTTTTGGAAGAAGGTGGGATGTAGATACCAAGTACTTCAGCATTCGCGTATTCAGGAGGAAGTGGTGGTCAAGCAGCGGAAAGCTCTGAAGCCCATAGACCCAGAGTTATTTTGATTCGTAGATCTCAGCATGTGTTTTGATCCGTTGATCCCCTCTGTTGTTTGGCTATTCCCTAATTCGACATTCGGAGGAAATTTGAGAGTATTTTGTCAAAACTCTTAGAGCCTGAAGCTCTGGAGC
Source organism: Picea sitchensis (assembly GCA_010110895.2). Lineage (NCBI taxonomy): Eukaryota > Viridiplantae > Streptophyta > Pinopsida > Pinales > Pinaceae > Picea > Picea sitchensis. The sequence continues at coordinate 143,391 of SNQJ01S0007595.1, forward strand.
ACCGAACTAGCATCTGTCAGCCAGGCGCTTGGACATAGACCATGGTCACATGTGATTTCCTCCATGAAAAGGGGGCCAATGTCGAATTTGATTTTAAAAGGGGAGTTTGGCCCGTGGTTTTATCCCGAAGTCACGTGGAGGACTCCATCGATGCGTTAGGACCCTTGCAGACTTGGTTTCACATACGGGGAATAGGAAAGAGTCCTACGGCATATGAATTTGAGGACTCAGCATTGGCCCGAGAGAAAATTCCACTCCATAGTTGAACGATACTAGACCGAGAGGTCACGCAGACCCCAAGAGGTGGTGGGGGGTCTGCATAATTTGGTGTTTCAATGATATATGCATAGGAATAGTCCACTCCATATTTTAATAGAAAAATAGCTACACTACACACATTATGCTATGTTCAACAACACATCAAGTTGGTAGAATCCAAACAACCTCAATCCCTAGCATTGTTAAATCCCTACAGCATTTCCCAATTACACATAAACTTATAAAACTATTGTCTTGTGATTTCTCGATGTGCAAACCACTTGATACAACATAGTATTACACTGTATTATTTGTTTAAGCTTTTGGGAGTACCATCTATAGCCCCATTTCTAGTTTTCTTTGATCAATAGGTTAATGTATTTGGTTTTTAATTGTAAGGATTACACATAATATCTCATCTCTCCATTACACTTTCACTATTCAAGGTGTGACTCCTTTTACATCCATCCCTTTTACTCATTCAAAGTCAACTACACCAAGACATTCCCGAACAATGTGTTTTCTAAGCTATCCATAATGATAATTACCTACAATGATTCTCATACAAGAAAAATAAATTTATATTTAATGTTTCATGGATGTTGTGATAGCAATGGAAAAACCAAAGTGTTATGCATCTTATTTATTTATTAAATGGATGTTGAATGGAAACTATGCATAAAACTGAGTGTGGGAATATATGTGTGTGTGTGTGTGTGTAAACTAACGAACCTGAATCTAGGCATTAGACTTTACATTTTATAGTTGTATCTTTAGGTAGTTTGTGCATCCAGAAGATGCTTTGCTATTGGCTACTCGTTGTCTCGATCTACCGCATATGCATATGGATATGGTTCATTAATTGGGTCAAATTTAGAACCCATACTTTGGCTTTGGAATTTTCTTAAACCCTTCCTTCTATTAGTGGTTATAGGTCATGGGTTCTAGCTATAAAAAAATGCATTGAATGGTTCACCCTTAATGGAAAAAGTGTCCTCAGACACACACTTTTATTAAATAGGAAAAGAAATTGCATAAGAGACTTTGCAAGAGTTTACACCCGAACAACATAATACTCTTGCAATGAGCTATATATAAGCTAAATGTCCTAACAAACTCTAGATATGGATCACTTATTAAATAAACAAGTGTCCATTTACAATAAATGTTATCTTAACAATCTTATAACTATACTCCTAATTTAGAGCCTAAGATATGACACCTTTCTAGAGTCATATATTTTACAACAATATTGTATTTCTAAATGTCTCCATTTATTAATCAAATATTCTAGATTATTAATTTAATATTCTAAATTAATATCATTTTATTCTAACTTTATAAACTATGATATTTGTATTTTGGATTATCTAACATTCCCCCCTATGATCCAAATATACATTACAACAGATACCAAGTTCATCCTTGAACTTAGTAAATTGTATTCTGCCAAGAGGTTTCGTGAAAATGTCAGAGATCTGATCTTCTGAAGGACAATAAATTGGCTTGATGACATTCTTTGCAATGAGTGATCTGATATGATGATACTTGGTGTCCACGTGCTTTGTCTTTGAATGAAAAACTGGATTCTTGGCAAGCTTAATGGATGATTGGTTGTCGATGAATAATGATGTAGCTTCTGCTTGAAAAATGCCCAAGTCCTGTAAAATTCTGCGTAACCAAATAATTTCACATGTTGCTTCCCATGCTAAGATGTATTCTACTTCTGCTATAGAAGTAGCAATTGTAGCTTGTTTCTTACAATTTCAAGACACTACTGCTATACCCATGTTCATTAAATAGCATGATGTTGATGCTCGATCATGAATACTTCCGGCAAAGTCGGCATCTTAAAATCCACCAAGTACAAAAATTTTAGTCTTTTTATAAAGAAGACCAAAATCTTTTGTTCCTTGGATATATCGAAGAACTCTTTTGGCTGCATTCCAGTGGTTGTCCCATGGTTGTTGCATAAAATGTGAAAGAATACTAACTGCATAAGATAGATCTGGGCAAGTGTTTGTCAAATAAATCAAGCTGCCAATCAACTGTCTATAAATAGTGTTGTCTACCAATTCCCCCCCTTCAAATTTTGAAAGTTTCAAGTTTTGTTCCATAGGGGTAAGAGATGGTTTGCAATCTTCCATGCCAAAACGCTGAAGAATTTTTGCTACATACTTACTCTAAGAAATGAAAATATGATGTGGATGTTGGAATACTTCAATGTCAAGATAGTAGTGAAGGAGTCCCAAATCTATCATCTTAAAACCTACATGTAATTCCTTTTTCACCTGTTCAATATGATCATCATTGTTTCCTGTAATGATCAAATCATCGACATACATAATAAGAATCACCAGATAAGGACCCTGTTGACGAATATACAAAGTATCATCAGATTCACTGCGTTGAAAACCAACCTTCCTAAGGTATTCATCCATTTTGATATTCCAAGCTCGGGGAGCTTGCTTTAACCCATATAAATCCTTAATTAATTTGCAGACTTTATGTTCCTTCCCTGCAATTTCAAAACCTAGTGGTTGTTGCATATATACATCTTCCTGTAAGTCTCCGTTGAGAAAAGCACTTTTTACATCCATTTGATGAAATTTCCAACCTTTCTGAGCAGCCAATGCAAGTGTTAATTGGATGGTATTCCATTTAGTTGTAGGAGCAAAAGTTTCATCATGATCAATGCCTTCCTGCTACGCAAAACCTTTAGCCACAAGTCGTGCTTTATACTTGTCAATTTTTCCATGTTGGTTGTATTTAATTCTGTAAACCCATTTGCATCCGATGGTTTTAACACCTGTAGGACAATCAACAAGTTTCCAAGTGTTGTTATCAATTATTGCTTGATATTCCTCAACCATAGCATGTTGCCATTCTTTATGTTTTATTGCTTCTTTGTATGTGGAAGGTTCAGTAAAATCATTTGCTACCAAGGAAAAATTCCCTTCATTGTTGTGTGATCCCCTTGTTCCTATTTTATTCTTCTCATCAGGCCTTACATCTTTCAAAAGTTGAACTGCCCATTTTTGTAGTTGATGTTCACTGGT
>SNQJ01S0007595.1:171383-194228 GCA_010110895.2 Picea sitchensis
AAAACACATAACACAACAAATGATAAAGGAGTTCACCCCTCTCTTGGGCTACATCTCCTGGTCCAGCTTCCAATGGATCTTTTGTATTATTTGCTCAAAGTGCTCAAATATGTGCTTTACAATGCTCAAAATGTCAAATAGATGGCTCCAATGGCTTTAGAACGTCCAAAAACCCCTAGCTGGGCTTTTTCGGCATCTCGTTTGGCCAAAAATTGAAGAGGATAGGCTTCCTGGAAGTTCCCCTTCAAACTTGCTGTCTCTGGATCACCAAAATGCACCCTTGCCTCCTCAACCTAGCCCCCATGCGCATAAATGTGGAAAAACCCAGCACCGGGTGCAACCGCACAACCGGTACAAATTATAGGATGGTTACGCGCTGGGCCTTAACCGCCAAGGCCCATGGGCACATGGCCACCAGATGACCTCGTGCACATATAAAAGGGGCCAAGTCCAATCAAATGACAACGATCTAGCGCGCCGGTGGTTCTATGCACAAACACATGTGACCGGGCTCATACAAAAAGGGCTATGATTAAAACATGCCGCGCGCCCGTGGTCATATTGCAATGTATACGACCGAGGGTTAAAGTTTGAAATGTGCGTGCACAAAGGTTTTAAACCAGTGGCCATATGACATAAACAATATAACCACGGGCTGGGGCTAAGCCCTAGCCCGACCCCCACACCAATTTTAAAACATTCAAACTTAAATATAATTCGCACCATATATATAATAAGCAATATGTTATGGCACGTTGGTTGGTGGACTTTGCAAAGAATTTTCATGCGGGTGGAGGTCACGGGGTCGAGTCCAATGGAATCCAAATAAATTTTATACAACCAACCAATAATAGGGTGCCACGTGGCAGCCCACGATTGGGCCACGTGGCACCAAACCACTGGACAAAATATGCCACGTGTCAGCAGACTATTCGTCCACATCTACCAACCAATATCTGCCATGTCAACTACCAACTGTCCACACGGTTGTCTACCATGTGTCGTACGACCCTGCCACGTGTCGTACAGTCTGCCACGTCAGCATCCGTACGGACTGTACAGTCAACACAATTTTTTTTGCCTGTTGGTCGTTTTGAACAGAACGCGATATCTCTCTCATCCGATGTCTGTTTGAACCCAAACGAGTTGCGTTGGGTTTGTGACGACGAGACCTACGCTCCTATTTTATTTGAAGTGATTCCGAGCACTTTGAATTTTGAGCAAAATTTGATCCCCTAGATCAAAGACCCTGCTATCACAAAAGAGAATTAGGCTATGCTGAATATATGAATGAATGAAAACTGAACTATCTCAAAATAACTCAAAGAGAAAACCTTAGCATGCTTTGTGCTTCTATCCTCCTCTTGTTCCTCCCCTTAGTCCAACTTTTAACAATTTAGAATTGGCTAGAGTAGTTGAACTAACTTATTAGTTAAGCTAACATAAAGCCTTATCTAACTTCAGTTAAGGAAGGGGGGAAAATTAATAATCATAATAGGTTCATAATTAAATAATAACTAATAGGTGGAACCCCCTTGTGACTCCTTTAGTGAATAACAATAATCACATCATAACATAATCCATTTGTTAAGCAAACACACCCCTTGTGTCTCCCTTCAAAACATATTTTCCTTTGACAATTTTAGCTCATAAAACTTGAAAATAATTCAGACTAATACTCATATATCCAAAATAAGACCTGCTATCCAAAATAAACATGCTGTCCAAACTCCATGGAGACCACTGCCATAAAACAATAAATGACATAAAAATTAAAACCCATATTTTCCATTCTGTGAAGCGAACCTTCCTTGGTTGCTGCTATCACCTCCTAATTTCCCTGAAAATTCCTTGAGCTGGGCAGAGCCTTTAGGCATTATCTCACTAATCACATTGGAACAATCATCCCTCAGATGCATCTGTGAAGACCCTGATTTGCTAGATTCATCGGAAGGTGAAGAAGGGGCAGCGACGACTTTTCCTTTATCTAAAGCATGGTAGGCTTCAGTCTTTAACCTCTTGCTGGAGTGGGAAGATTGCACTGGCGAATGGTTAGGGGCAGCTTGGACAATGGGGTTTAAAGGTGGAGGAGCAGGCAAAGATAAGTTTGGCCAACCATGGTGTTGGGAGGCTACTGGGTGGACAATCTCCTACCACCCATCATTTTTATGGACTTCAGGCTATAAAGAGACATGAGGAGGCACTAGTATACCGGGGGCTTGAGGGGCTTGGAAGGGAGGATTTTCAGGCCTCGATTGGACTATTCCTTGTCCAATCCAATTAAAGAATACAACATGGAACAATTGGCCCAAATCTTCGGAACCAGAATCAAAATGTATTGAGAACTTAGGCCTCCTTGGGCCTTGGTTCCAATTACCTCTACCTCTATTTCCTTGGCCATGGCTTCCCCGACTGAAAAAAATCATCCTGCATAAGTTAACAATTAGCAAATAGTCTTTTAAATAACCATGCATGACAACTCCTTAAAAATATGAAATAGATTTGGCTTAGAATGTATCAGGCTCATGCAATCCAATCCATACAAATTGTTCTAATGTTAATCAATGAGCAGGGGGTGGAAAAAATGTTCAGGTATACATGGGGGGTTTGTAATTTTCAAAAAAATGATATAATGAAAGGGAAGAGATATGGTCGCTCCTCAATGATAACAATAATCAACTGTAAGCAAATCAATAAACCTCACTACAATCCACACATAATTCTTCCATTTCGATCCAATATAACATAGGAATTTTCTTAGCTGTGATCAATATCAGAAGATGGGGTGAAAAGTGAATATGGGATATGTGAGGGGGTTGTAATTAGCGGAAAATGAGATAATGAGAGGGAAAAAAAACATTTACTGTTCGTGAGATTAATCAAGCAATCCATAACATCAACCAACAATCAGATGACTGAGTAGTAATTCGTGTGTAAGTTCACTGTCCAATAATAAAATATCCAATACAATGCCATTACGAAACACAAGTACTTAATTTTTTTTGTAAGAGGTTCTATTTATTTTATTCGTACATTCTGCATGTTATAACAGTCAACAACAACACTCAATCTGTAACCATTAACACCCATCATTTACATACATTTCTCCAATCCACATCTGTATTTGAAGGTAGTGTTTCTAAAAATAATAATGAAGACTATACTTCTGTTAATAGAGCCAATCGAGATCTTGTAATGATATCCGTTACCATACATATATATGCAGTAGAAAAATCAAAATGATCAAGACCTCACATATTACGCCTGAAAGGAAAATGACTATAACCAACAGTCACCATTTAGACACAGGCTATGCAGAAGCCAATTACTGAAACCCTGTAACCCTGTCACTGTGTAGCAAATATCTCAGTGCGACTTAAAAATGATCCAAACATCCCACACAACTATCATCAACATTGATCAATTGCAAAAAGATAACACACTTAGAATTCGGGGGTATTATTAGGCATACAAAGCAAGCCATCCAAATTATACGCGGTGCACAACTGAGAGAATTCCACGGTGTCATAATTCCCATAACCACACAACAATATATAACCACGATATAACTCAAACAAATTAAGTCTGGGCCATTTATTAAGTCGCTTGTGAGTGACCAGGACACACACATTTAAGTGTATTCTACCAATGAAAAGAGATGCATTAAACATATCCAATCCAAACTTCTAATTCTTAGAACATCACCTATAGGACACGACATGCGTGAACCACACCAAACCCATGTGACAAAAAACAATGAACCAAATAACCAACATGCCCATCACCAAAAGTGGTCAATTTGCAATCAATAACACGCTTAAAGCTTAGTGGATATCATGAAAATAAGTCATCCATACTACGCTCGGTGTGCAACTGAGAAAACTTCATGGTGCAACAATCCCGCTAACCACACAACAACATATGACCACGATATAACTCAATAAATTGTGCCGAGCTATTGATTTATCCAATCATGATTGACCAAGCTGTGCGCACTTAAGTTTATTCAACCAACAATAGAAGATGCAATGGGTATACCCAGTCCAATAATTTACTTTTCAAAACACCCTATACAGAACATGACCTGCGTGAGCAGCCTCCATATTCGTAACCAATGCCAACCATCAACCGAAATATTAAAATTGTGAATATTAGTGACTATATATCAACTAACAAATGCCACTGTTGTAGAGGAACAATCAACCAAACAAGCCGTGGTAGCTACGCATAACCAAGCATCCAATCCACATAGGGTAGAGGCCCTTCCATAAAAATCGCTGAGTTACTTAGCATAAGGCGGGTGACTGTGACCTTAAAAAGCAGATAGCAATGCAAGGATTATGTTAATATCACAGAGGTAGTGATGGGAAATCCATACCAACATGATGGCTATATGACCCATGGGTGAGCCCGTACTCAAGGTAATAGACCACAATAAATGGAAACCTCTTGACAGGTGTGGAAGTTTCCCTATGCACCCCAGCTTGGAGGGTTAAGGGTTTGCACAGTAGACTTCATAGGAGGAACATAACTAAATTCAGTGAGACTCCGAGGCCAAAGGTGTATGCACAAGGGGCTGTGGTGCTTGTGGACGAGAGACAGTCCCTTGGCAAGGTCGAAACAAGAAAATAAGGCTCTTAATTAAACCTTATAACCATGAAGACAATCATCCAGCCAAAAAAACTTCAACCAACACACAGTGATAATAAGGAACTATCACTCAGGAAGATTAACAATCCAACGATTTTTTTTATGAAAGCCGAATCATCTATTTTCCATTTAAATCCAAAATTTCCCACAGTTACAACACTCAGTACAAACACAAACCCACATAACTGAGCCAAAATCATTTCATAACCAAAGTGAAGTCAAGAATGGCCAAAAGAGACATACCTGTTAATCAAAATCCTTAAGACAAGGGGTGTCCAAGCGGTTTCACCCTGCTAAAAATCCGGAGCGTGAACACAACAACAAGATCAACAATAGTCCGACTAGGGTGGCGGCCAATGGGAAGGGTAAATGTGACGTGTAGTAAATGCACGTCGCCTCCACCCTCATCTCATTTACTCCATATTACATGCCAACGAGCCTTCCATTAACACCATTAATCAACCAATGCATCTATAATATCAACACATTTAAACCATAACATAATCAAAGTTCCACAATTCAACCATTGCATCTTTACCTTGCCAAATGCACCACCCATGTCATAACTCAAATACTTTGCTTGACAACTATACAATAGAATCATCACTAACAACATAATCACCATAAAACAAAAAATGCAAGCCACTACTTCTATGGGCCACCAGGGTTCGTAACACATGCATGTCAGCTACCGATTGCATCAACCAATGCATAACCATTGTATTATCTCCTTGCCAAAATGCGCCACTAAAATTTCCACCATATGTATGTAAAATGTGACTTAACAATATTTCATAGCCATTTCTTTGTTAGCTAGGACTTAACCACTATCAACAAGTATTTTCATGCATATAGTATTGTAGAGCTAGGTCTCTTTCTTTGAATTAGATATAGTATTTTACTTTTCCTCAAAATGTCTTCCTGTAATTTTCGCTAACATTTTTGTTGTACAGGTGCGAGAAGAACAAATACCATAAATGAATATCAGGCTATAGTATCATGAAGGAAAAATATCTCAAAACTTAACTGATATTAATGACAACCATATTCTCATCAACCATGTAACTTTGTAGCGCAACAAAATAATATTGAAAATGAACAGACCCGATCTTCAAAAGTTCAAGGGGGTCCCACCTACTAGCATTATTTAGTCTTATATAATAATAGGCTTAGCAATACTTTGCAGGTGAAATTACGTTGACGTTTTCAATTGTCAACAAACTGGCGACTCCACAGGGAAATTTGTTTTTAACATATTAGAACTCAGAACTCATGGTTTCATAGACCAAGAATAGTAATCTCAAGAAGAAGTGACTCGAATGGTTATGCAACATGGGGAAGTGAGAAGATTTAATTGAAATATGGTCAGGAATTTGGGAATAACTCATGAAAAGTGTTAAGTATGGGGGGTTTTACCATTGTAATCATAATCATAAGCTCTTAACTTGAAAGAGGAAGCTTATAGTTTTTCTCTTGAGATCTTGATGGATGAAGGAATGACAAGTAGAAGCGAGAAACAACCAATTCCTCGTAAGATAGTAGCGAAAATATGTAACAAATTCAAGGGCCCTTCAGCAGAGAGATCATAGCAGCTGTGCAAGCTTGATTGTTATAGACAAACAATGCTTTGCAGGAGTGTCACTGTGGAATAATTGATCCAACAATATAACCTGACCAAATACTAAAAGATGATAAAGACAAAAATTGCAACAGAAGTAATAATGCAGAAATTAAAATAACAGCAGTAAAAGACAAAAATAAAACGCAGCAAGAAAAAAAAACAACTCAGAAGCAGAAACCAAAGTGTTGTAAAGCAGAAAAGAAGCACAAAAATTTAAAACAAAGCTAAACTACTAGTATACAAAAGATTCAATCAGAAAAGAAAACTTTTCACGCTGGTCCCTTGCAATATTTCAAACGAGGACTGCTAATGGTGTGGGAAAACCATTGTCTCTGCAATTCCTTTAAAATTTCTGAGTTAGTGTCCAAGACAAAAGTAATCCGAAAATGGCCCAACACTTGAAATCTTGATGTAGCTATCAACCCTTTGACGAATACAATTAAATCATCAAGATAAGCATGGAGACTGACCGACTCATTGAAAGTTGTGTGTATAGGCCTTCTCAAGGCAATACTTGTATCAAATAAGCCATAGGGCAGGCAATTGTAAGACATAGTATCACGATTAGTAGTGGAAATGGTGTTGTGATAATTTTCCCCTTCTACCTTGATTTTATTGTAACCAAACAAGCTGTCAAGTAAGGGCTTCGAGTGTAACTCTACAACCTGTTGCAAAAACATTCTCATATTGAGAGGGGGGAAAGGATTTCTTATAATTGCTTGCCGAAAAGTTCAGAGACTAATGCAGGTTCTGAAATTGTCAGGGGTCTTCGAAGCAGGTTCCCAATTTGAAACCCCTTCAGAGTGGACAAAAGAAAACATTTCAGTTCTTAAAGAATTCCTCAATTCCCTCTGAAAGGTTGCTTCCAGTGCAGAGTTCACAAGTCTTTGTTTTTTCCTGGTTGTTTTCATAATGTGCTGAACAATACCTGGATCAAAACCATGAATACCTGCATTAAACCAATCAAAAACCTTTCTAAATCCACTAAGTAACTCAACATATTTCATTTCTTCTTTATCCGAACCCTGGATATTTATTGTAACATTCGAGGATGATCCAGGTGTCCTAATGTTCATGGATATGGTTTCAATCACCTTCAATTGTGACTGCTCTTCCTTTTCTTTGTTTCGTCCAACACTCAAGGAAAATGAAACCTTGAGAGGAGTCAAGCCTTCAAGAATTTCATTATTTTCTACAGATATAATCTTCTCAGTATTGAGAGGTTCATTTTGACTGACAACACAAATGCTTTCATTGTTAGGGATGGCCTTCCCGAATTTTTCATTCTCAAAAATGTATGAACAATGTAGAGATTGGAGAGCACAATAAGGCCAGTGAGGCAAGAGCCGTTGAGTAGGAGAGGATGCGAACACATATGATCAATCAACTATTGAATTCAATTCCTTCCTAACATGAGTGATGTTAAAAGATAGGATATTTGAGACAAGTGCCCAAACAGTTTGGGAATATTGTTCATCTAGCTTGTTGCTAGGAGAGCATGTCTTAGGTGTCAGGTTCACAACAAGATTATAATTTTCGAACACTGAAAGGTGACCACAACCAAGATTAAGGGAATTCTCGATGCCTAACAACAAAGCTTCGAATTCAATGACATCATTTGAGAAAACAAACTCCAACCTGTACGACAGATTATGAATCTTTCCTGCAGGGGAAACCAATATAATACCGGCCCCATTACACTCATTTGAGTGTGAACCATCGAAGTGAATATGCCACAATTCATCCTCTAAATCAATTCTTTCCAGAGGAATATTATCTTCTTCAGCGAATATGGAATACACTCTTAGGTCTTCTTCGATATAGTTTACACTAGATTGCAGAACAGTCACTATGTAGGGTGAAATTCTTCCTTCTCTAAGGACTATGATATTCTTTCCATTCCGAGAAATGGATAAATGTGTCCCATCGAGTGAGAGGTATCCACCTGTTAGGGATTTCCAATCTCTCCCCAAGATAATCGAATAATTTCTTACAGGCATAGAAATCACCTGAATGCTGAGGGTTGTCCTTATCTCAGGATGAGCGCATAAAACCAAGGTTACATCCTTAATCTCGCCTATGATCATTTGTTGTAGACTATTATAGGAAACCATGCTTCTAGCGTTTTCATTTGTACAAGATAAGCCTAACTCTTCCACAATAATATTCGACATGAAACTTGGGCTTGGTCCACCATCAATGAGGCAACAATGGGCGATTTTATCCATGATCTTTACAGAAATATAAAAAGGGGGATTTTTTACAGGGTATCTGAAGTTATGTACACCTACTTTATTTACAGAAGAATCCTCTTCACTTACCTCTTCGAAAAGATTGGCTACAACAAAATATTTTCCTTCCATGAATTGTTTCAGATGCATCTATTGTTCAGGGATGACAACCATGTCTAGGAGGGTTGCATCTGCCTTGATGTTGGCCAATTGATTCAAGATATTGTATTTGGAAGAGGGGAGAGGAGGAGTGATTCCTTGACTCTCAAGAAATTTGGGAACCTGGGGTGTAGCAGCGGTTGAAGATGAACTCAGGTTAGAAGAACTGCGAGGAGGGTCAAATTTGCCTTTTGGGGCATAGGCTTTGTTCCTAGTATTGATGACCATGACATCTTCTGGTTCGGTGAAATCTAGGACAATGATAATGGATTCTGGTCGTTTACCAAAGTCCTTGTCTCTAGCACTCTTCCTTACCTCACATGTGGTTTCTTCATGGTGTTCCTCGCATAATTTACACCAACTTTGAGGCAGGATAGCCTTCGACTGGAAATTATTTTCAACCGAACTTCCAAAAGGAGGGGCAGAAGAGGATGAAGATCCAGGGGTGATGGGGTTGACAGTGCCTTTCTGCTCCAAAGCTACCATATGGTTGTTCATATCTTGGACTAGCTATAAGAGAGTGAACACATCTGTGTGTCTAACTAATTCTCCCTAGGGTAGACCAGTTCATTCCATTTGTTCCTCATACTCTGAACACGTGTGTAGAGTGGAACCAACATTATCAATGGCCTTTTATTCAAGCCTGTAACAGTAAGGAGAAGGCAATGCATTGTAGTAATACATGAAGGCAGCTTGGTTATGGGGGCGGATAAGTTCGGGGATTTGATCATACAACTTGGTGAAATGCAAGTTGAAAGACTTGATGGTCTCACCATCTTTGTAAGTGACGTTATTACACTCCCTTAACTTCTTAGCAGGGATTTTGGATCACCCATAAGTGGATCAGAACCAATAAATCAACTCCTCCCAAGTAGACAAGATCTCAAGAGGAAGGTCAAATAAATCGGTTGTAGCTTTTCCTTCCAAGGAATTGACAAACATGCACATGCAAGTGTCATTGTCATTAGCCCCTATATTATGACAAGCATTCAAAAATGCCACTAGGTGTTCATTAGTACTGACAATGTTATTTCCTGAAAACTTAGGCAAACGCTCTTTAAACTTCAGAAGCGGGAGAGTAGCAGGTGCTAGGTTAAGAGGAGAAGACACATGCCATGGTGTGGTTGTGGCATCTTCTTCGAAATGAAAAAGGCCATACTTTTTAATGAATTTGGTGGGGTTCGTAGTAGATTGGACCGAGATATGGTGGTTGTACAAACTACCAATCACTGATGACAATGAAGATTGGGAATATAGAGCACTTCCAGTGCCACCAAAGCCACCACTAGATGCCATTCTATGGATGATAGGTGAGGAAAATAAAGACGAGTTGGACGAATCAAATAAATTTCTCCTTAGAGCACTTTGTTGGGAAAATAACACAATGTTTCTCCTTCCTATTTCAACAATAGGATTGATTTCAGGTGACAAGCTTCTTCTTCTTCTAGAAGCACGAGAATTTAAGGACATGAAAGAAAGGCCAAAACTGAAGAAACGAAAGGTTATTGCTGATTTCTGGGCTGCCTACGTCTAGCTTCCAATTATTCTTGGACACTAATATCTCTTTCAATTGCTGCCTAAGAATGGTTAAGCTCAACACGGGTCCTAGCAGTGTCCAAAATAGTATGAAACATGTTCAAAGCAATGTTGGTTGGTCTTGGAGACCGGGCTCAAGATTGGGCTACCTTGCAACAGGAACAATCATGAATAAAAAAACAGTCAAAGATTCAAAACATAAAAGAAATATGTATCGATGAAAAATCGAGTATAAAATTTAACCAGAGAGATATCAAATATCTCCCCAATATGGTAGCCAAATAAATGTTGAGGACAAGATATGAATTGATCTTACTTAAGCATTTTCATACTTTACTTGGCTAAAGTAAAGTAGACGGGAATGTCACCCTATGTTTATAGCCAACAAAAATATATATCCTAACTCACAAGTATTAATTACAAGTGCTTAGGCTAGTCTTTTATCAACAAAAAAGCTTGCTGGAAATTCACTTTTTATGTATTTTTATGAAAATATCAGTTGCTGAAATAAATGTAAGAACAAAAGTAAAGACACCAAGATCATAATCAATGTAGATGAGACATAAATCAATCCCTTATTTCATTCCAATTCACCAAAGAGTCATTGTCTTTACAAAACTTCACACATAAATCTTGGACCAAATTCAATCTTAGAAATCCTCGATGGAACATACAAAAGGACCTCTGACAGAAAACCAAAACTGAACTCTAAAAGATGGATCATCTTACCATAGATTGTTGCCCACTCGACTCTGCACAATAGCTTTTATCAGTCACGAAATTTAATTCACAAACAAACAAGTCTACACAGACTATCAAAGATAGATCAACACCTTCGAAGAACAAGTGTCTGAATGATTTGATTAAGCCCTGAATGTTGATGTCTACAATAAGACCCTGCTATCACAAAAGAGAATTAGGCTATGATGAATATATGAATGAATGAAAACTGGACTATCTCAACATAACTCAAAGAGCAAACCTTATCATGCTTTGTTCTTCTATCCTCCTCTCGTTCCTCCCCTTAGTTCAAATTTTAACAATTTAGAATTGGTTAGAGTAGTTGAACTAACTTATTAGTTAAGCTAACATAAAGCCTTAACTAACTTTAGTTAAGGAAGGGGGGAAAAGTAATAATCATAATAGGGTCATAATTAAATAATAACTAATAGGTGGAACCCCCTTGTGACTCCTTTAGTGAATAACAATAATCACATCATAACATAATCCATTATGATCACATCATAACATAATCCATTTGTTAAGCAAACACACCCCTTGTGTCTCCCTTCAAAACATATTTTCCTTTGACAATTTTAACTCATAAAACTTGAAAATAATTCAGACTAATACTCATATATCCAAAATAAGACCTGCTGTCCAAAATAAACATGTTGTCCAAACTCCATGGAGACCACTGTCATAAAACAATAAATGACATAAAAATTAAAACCCATATTTTCCAGTCTGTGAAGCAACCCTTCCTTGGTTGTTGCTGTCACCTCCTGATTTCCCTGAAAATGCCTTAAGGTGGGCAGAGCCTTTAGGATTTATCTCACTAATCACATGGGAACAATCATCCCTTAGATGCATCCGTGAAGACACATATTTGTCAGAGTCATCGGAGGGTGAAGAAGGGGAAGCATCAACTTTTCCTTTATCTAAAGCATGGTGGGATTGAGTCTTTAACCTCTTGCTAGCATGGGAATATTTCATTGGTGAATGGTTAGGGGCATCTTGGACAATGAGGTTTAAAGGTGGAGGAGTAGGAAAAGATAAGTTTGGCTAGCCACGGTGTTGGGAGACTGTTGGGTGGACAATCTCCTGCCACCCATCATTTTCTGAAACTTCAGGCTATAAAGAGACATGAGGAGGCACTGGTATACCAGGGGCTTGAGGGTCTTGGAAGGGAGGAATTTTAGGCCTCAGTTGGAATATTACCTATCCAATCTAATTAAAGAATCCAACATGGAACAATTGGCCCAACTCTTCGGAATCAACATCAAAATGTATTGAGAACTTAGTCCTCCTTGGGCCTTGGTTTCAATTACCTCTACCTCTATTTCCTCGAACATGGCTTCCCCGAATGAAAAACCTCTTCCTGCATAAGTTAAAAATTAACAAATAGTCTTTTAAATAACCATGCATGACAACTCCTTAAAAATACAAAATAGATTTGGCTCAGAATGTATCAGGCTCATGCAATCCAATCCATACAAATTTTTCTAATGTTAATAAATGAGCAAGGGGGTGGAAAAAATGTTCAGGGATACATCGGGGGTTTGTAATTTGTGAAAAAATTATATAATGAAAGGGAAGAGATATTGTCACTGCTCAATGATAACAAAAATCAATTGTAAGAAAACCAATAAACCTCACTGCAATCCACATAGAGTTTTTCCATTTCTATCCAATATAACACAAAAATTTTCTCACCTGTGATCAATACTAGAACAGGGGGTGAAAAGTGAATATGGGATATGTGAGGGGGTTGTCATTAGAGGAAAATGAGATCATGAGAGGGGAAAAAAATGTTTACTGTTCATGAGATTAATCAAGCAATCCATAACATCAACCAACAATCAGATGACTGAGTAGTAATTCTTGTGTATTTAACTAGTTCACTGTCCAATAATAAAATATCCAATACAACGCCATTACGAAACACAAGTACTTCACAAAATTTGTAAGAGGTTCTGTTCCTTTTATTTGTACATTTTGCATGTTATAACAATCAACAACAACACTCAATATGTAACCATTAACATCCATCATTTCCATACATTTCTCCAATCCACGTCTGTATTTGAAGGGAGTGTTTCTAAAAAATAATAATGAAGACTATACTTTTGTTATTAGAGCCAATCAAGATCTTGTAATGATATCCGTTACCATACATATATATGCAGTAGAAAAATCAAAATGATCAAGACCTCACATATCACGCCTGAAAGGCAATTTACTATAACCAACAGTCACTATTTAGACACAGGCTATGCAGAAGCCAATTTCCGAAACCTTGTAACCCTGTCATTGTGTAACAAATATCTCAATGCGACTTAAAAATGAGCCAAACACCCCACACAACTCTCATCAACACTGATCAATTGCAAAAAGATAGTGCACTTAGAATTCATGGGTATCACTAGGCATACAAAGCAAGCCATCCATATTATACACGGTGCACAACTAAGAGGATTCCACGGTGTCATAATTCCCATAACCACACAACAATATATAATCACGATACAACTTAAAAAACTTCAGTCTGGGCCATTTATTAAGTCGCCCGTGAGTGACTAGGCCGCACACATTCAAGTGTACTCTACCAATGACAAGAGATGCAGTAAACATATCCAATCCAAACTTCTAATTCTCAGAACATCACCTATAGGACACGACATGCGTGAACCACACCAAACCCATGTGACAAAAAAAATGAACCAAATAACCAACACGCCCTTCACCAACAATGGTCAATTTGCAATCAATAACGTGCTTAAAGCTTAGTGGATATGATGAAAACAAGTCATCCATACTACACATGGTGTGCAACTGAGAAAACTTCATGGTGCAACAATCCCGCTAACCACACAACAACATACGACCACGATAGAAATCAATAAATCGTGCCGAGATATTGATTTATCCAATCCTGATTTACCAAGCTATGTGCACTTAGGTTTATTCATCCAATAACAAAAGATTCAATGGGTATACCCAGTCCAATAATTTACTTTGCAAAACACCCTATACAGAACATGACCTACGTGAGCAAACCCCATATTCCTAACCAATGCCAACCATCAACCGAAACATCAAAAGTGTGAATATTAGTGACTGTATATCAACTAACAAATGCCACTGTGGTAGAGGAACAACCAACTAAACAAGCCATGGTAGCTATGCATAACCAGGCATCCAATCGACACAGGGTAGAGGCCCTTCCATAAAAAACGTTGGGTTACTTAGCATAAGGTGGGTGACTGTGACCTTAGAAAGTAGATAGCAATGCAAGGCTTATGTTAATATCACAGAGGTAGTGGCAGGAAAGCCATACTAAGATGATGGCTATACAACCCACGGGTGAGCTCGTACTCAAGGTAATAGACCACAATAACTGGAAACCTCTTGACATGCGCGAAAATTTCCCTATGCACCCCATCCTAGAGGGTTAAGGGTTTGCACAGTAGCCTTCACAGGAGGAACGGAACTAAATTCCGTGAGACTCTGAGGCTGAAGGTGTATGCACAAGGGGATGTGGTGCTTGTGTACGGGAGACAGTCCCTTGGCAAGGTCGAAACAAGAAAACATGGCTCTTAATTAAACCCAATAACCATGAAGACAATCATCTAGCCAAAAACCCTTCAACCAACATGTAGTGGTAATAAGGAACTATCACTCAGGAAGATTAACAATCCAACGAAATTAATTTATGAAAGCCGAACCATCTATTTTCCATTTAAATCCAAAATTCCCCACAGTTGCAGCACTCAGGACAAACACATACCCACACAATTTAGATGAAATCATTTCATAACTAGAGTGAAGTCAAGAATGGCCAAAAGAGACATACCTATTAATCAGAATCCTTAAGACGAGTGGTGTCTAAGCGGTTTCACCCTACTAAGAATCTGGAGCGTGAACACAACAACAAGATCAACAATAATCCGACTAGGGTGGCAACTAACAGGAAGGGTAAAGGGAACATGCAGTAAATGCACGTCGCCTCCACCCTCATCTCATTTACTCCATAGTACATGCCAACGAGCCTTCCATTAAAACCATTAATCAACCAATGCATCTATAATATCAACACATTTAAACCATAACATAATCAAAGTTCCACAATTCAACCATTGCATCGTTACCTTTCCAAATGCGCCACCCATGTCATAATTAAAATACTTCGCTTGATAAATATACAATAGAATCATCACTAACAATGTAATCACCATAAAACAAAAAATGCAAGCCACTACTTCCATGGGCCACCAAGGTTTGTAACACATGCATGTCAGCTACCGATTGCATCAAACAATGCATAACCATTGCATTATCTCCTTGCCAAAATGCGCCACTAAAATTTCCACCATATGTATGTAAAATGTGACTTAACAATATTTCATAGTCATTTCTTTGTTAGCTAGGACTTAACCACTATCAACAAGTATTTTCATGCATATAGTATCGTAGAGCCATGTCTCTTTCTTTGCATTAGATATAGTATTTTACTTTTCCTCAAAATTCCTTTTTGTAATTTTCACTAACATGTTTGTTGTACAAGTGCAAGAAGAACACATACCATAAATGAATAGTAGGATGTAGTATCATGAAGGATCAACATCTCAAAACGTAACTGATATCGATGACAACCATATTCTCATCAACCATGTAACTTTGTAGCACATCAACATAATATTGAAAATGAAAATACCTGATCTTCAAAAGTTCAAGGGGGTCCCCCCTACTAGCATTATTTAGTCTTATATAATAATAGGCTTAGCAATACTTTGCGGGCGGAATTATGTTGACGCTTTCAATCGTCAACAAACACCTTATCTAGAATTGATTGGTTTGGATTGAGAATTTGACAACCAGGAAATAATCAACTTGAAGACAAGGAAGATGGCATTCAAGTCAGGAGAATACAGATTCGTTGCACCACTAGACCTATCAGAAGGATAAATGTTTGTAGAACCCACTTGCTTAGATCTGGAGGAAATCAACCAGTTATACAAAACCACCGCGCGAGAAGAATATTATATAAATCTAACTCTAGATGGGGTACTCAGTTGGAAAAGTATCACATCATGTGCTTTAGACTCAAATACAGGGTTGGAGAAATTGCAATAGAGATTACATGAAGTATCCACAAGAAGATGCACAAGAATAGACCGCACAATAATATAGGTAGGTACAGAGATAAGAGAACCTCCCAGTTTTCATGGGGTGAATTATTTAGAAGAATTTCTAACAAGATACTAAGATGAAGTGTTAGAAAATTAGAGGCTCTTAGCCCTGAACATAACACTCAAGGAAACAACTGCAAGATGGTGGGGTGCACACAAAGAAACAGTTAAGGATTGGTACCAATGTAAGCAATTATTGCGCATCAAATTCGGTGCAAAGCAGAAGAGTAAATAAATGGAGCGATATGATGGACAATGGACACAAGTATAACACTTGGAGAAGTGTAGAACACTATGGAGAGTGACACCACCAGAGGAATGGCCTCATCACTTCATCCATAGATTGGAAGGAATTCCAACAAACTGGTATGTAGACCAGGAACTGCGTAGCGTTACTGCATAATGGACAACATTACAACATAATTTTATAGTCACTTTCTTATTAGAACATGAGAACCCCAACATGGATTCATCACTCAAACAGATTAGAGGGGTGATATTAATTAAGGAGCCAGAGGTTGAATCGATAACAAAGTACCAACAACAAAACATACAGACAATCAAAGAACTATTGTCATGCTATCATGTGCAGGAAGAAGCACCAGATGAAGATGACCCACACAACATTCAAATTATAGAAATGGAAGGAGAAAGAGAGGTGGAAGGTCCATCTCTGGAATCAAAAGTATTTTCTATGCCAATCAAGGTGAAGAAAGTAAATATTGGGACAAATGATAATCCCAAAATGGCCAGTATTGGAGAATACTGGGATGAACAAACTGTAGAAAGAATAACAGAGTTGCTGCGTGAGTATAATGACCTATTCCTAACAACCTTTACAAAGATGAAAGGCATATCAGTAGATCTAGGAGAGATGAAGATACCACTCAAACCCGAGGCTAGATCTATTAGACAACGACTGTATAGACTAAACCCAATATATAAGCATAAAGTAAAAGAAGAAATGGAAAGAATGTTGGAAGATGGAATCATCGAACCAGTAGAAGAATCAGAATGGATAAGCCCTATGGTAGTGCAGGATAAGAAACAAGGAGGGATAAGGATCTATGAATATCTCAATAAATTGAATGATGCTTTCCTACATGACCCTTTTCCCACCCCTTTCACAGATGAGGTATTAGAGAATGTAGGAGTCCAGGAAGCATACTCATTCACATATGGATTCTCAAGCTACCATCATATTAAGATAGCCCCATAAGATATGTACAAGACCACTTTTTCCACAGAATGGGGATCCTACCAGTACACAGTCATGCTGTTTGGGCTGAAAAATGCACCAACCATATTCTCAAGGGTAGTCATAGATTCCTTCAAATAATTCATCCATCAGTTTTTAGAAGCGTATCTAGATGATTGGAATGTATATAGTCTGTTTTAATCACCATTAAATGTTTTGTGTGAAATCAATATTTTAGAATCTAGCGGGACACTAAACCGGTTTGGAAGACTGATAAACTAGGAAAGGGGCTAAAGATGACAAGGAAAGCGCTAAAACTGGCAGGAGCGCTGAATTGATGGGACTTGATGCATCGCATATCGTGAGTTCTCAAGATCAATGGCTGAGAATGATTTCGGGGGGAGAAGTTGTGCGGGGGTTAATTTTGGAGAGCGGGCCCAAAATTTAAAACCTGGTTTTCGTTCGGGGTTACGTGGTACCACCAGGTGCATTTCAGGATGAAAAGCGGGTTGCCCCAAACCACTTTCTCATGCCCCCAAAAAGTGGAAAAGTATAAAAGGGCATTTTGTCGATTATTTTATTTTATTTTGAATGCTGGATCGTTAAAATCTTGGTGCGACCACCATCTTTCAACTGCAAATCAACAATACACCAACTACACACCATTTCCACTCATTTCTAGGTATTTTTCATCATAACCATGGATCCTATCATAGTCTTAGTAGTAGAACAAGATCCTGTGGCAAAGGAAGAAGCCCTAATTGACCGAGATTAAGATTTTTTTATATTGAAATCGCTATTTTGCCTATCTTTGTGTCCAAGAGAAACCTGTCTGATAAAGTAGGAAGATGTATATCGTTCCTTAAAGCAGTCCATGCCATCATAGTCCCTTATGCTTTCGAAATCGCTTTCCCGTTTCTCAAATTTATAGGTTGGTGTGTCGAACAATATTCCCATGAAGAAAGAGTCATTGTCAATAAATGAGGGTCTAAGGTCTTGTGTAGAATAGAGAGTATGTCAATTCGAGAGTCCCTTAGTATACCATAGTATTTTTCCACAATTTCTGAACCTTTCAATGAAGAGAAGCTGATTAGGGTATATAGAGAATGTCCATCAGAGGTCCAAGATATGTTTTTATAGACAATTATCAAACCTGGACATTTTTTAGAGGGTCTGTCTTTGCCAATGGATGTGAATATAATGGTTATTGAATTCCAATGGATCTTCTCCCTATTGATTAAAATTTTAGGTCTAGACAATGACAGATATGTGGTTGAAGTCATGTTTGGTTTCCTTTTTACCTTTTTTAAGTCAGAGTCTGGTCTATTAGTCCGTATTAGTTTTGATCAGTTCCTAGATGATAACATCCATAAGCAGCTAGTGAATTTTCTTTCTCTAAGACATTTCATATACTACACATATCTGTTGAGAATTTTCCTGGAAACCAACAAGAGAGAATTTCCTGAAGCAACATTTGTGTCAACTGAGTGTAAAATAATTACATTACTTATCTTCATAAACAAATTCATGTTCAGAGTTTATAGTTTGATTTTTAATACCAGCCTACCTAGAGTTTTGGATGACATGAGGAGCTATCTACAACCAAATCCAGAGAACAGAGTGGAGGATTGGGTACTATTCATGCACTCAACAGTAATCTGGGCTTATGGTTGCCATGAATCCCCTTACCCATTGCCTATTTTTTTGACACCTAGAATCTTTTCCCTTGAATTCATCAGACAAAGAATTATATCTGAGACATAGCATTTCCTGAAGTTGCACAAAGCCTCCAACCTCAAGTTCCCTTTTATCGTTGGCCCCTTCATTGTCAAAACCAGATCATGCTTGTCTCAAGTTCAAGAAAAGATCAAAGAGTTTGGTTTTTCACAGATACATGGAAGAAGATATGATCCACACCAAATCATATCCAAGATAATATTGATGAACAAACATGCCCCTTATGAGCATGAATAGGTTGAGGGTTTTGATAAGCTGAAAATCTAGAAGTATGTGTTGATATGGAAGCAATATTGCAACCAAATCAAACACAACAAGTGGAGGAAACCTTGAAACAAAGTCAAATACAACAAGCTTCTCAGAACCTGATAGTCAAAGTTCCTCAGATAAGTCTTTACAACAAGAGAAGCAGTTCAGAGGCCATGTGCATCAGTGACAAGCAAACTACCCCAAAGAAGATGAAGATTACACAGTCTACACAGATAGTGGATTTAGAAGAGGAAGAGCCCAGAGAACAAGTAAGTATAGATATAGTGGAAAGTGGTACTAACACTGTAGAGGTAGAAAAGGAAAGTAAAATCCAAAGTGAAGGCAACTCGAGAACCTTTAACAGTAAGAAATATATCTTTGATAGAACATTCGAGGCATTTTATCAATCTAAAGAAGATTAGGAAAAACAATATGTTGAGAAGGGAAATATAGCTCTAGGTGAGATGAGGGATTTAGTCCTTGATGTGGAAAATATTTCTCAACATAAATCTTCTCTGTTCACAGTAGGGATGTTGAAAAGAGTACCTTTAACATTGCAGTTGTAGATGAAGACAAAGTCTCTGAGATAGAGATAAGATATGACAACATCATCGCTCTAGACAAAGTCAAATTCCATAAGCATACTAGTGATATGTTGTATTCTGATTACATGAGTTTAAGCTTGAAGAATTCAAAACTGTCATCTTATGAAATGAAATTGGAAGGATAATTGAGGTAGGAGAAAGCATCTAGCATAGCTTGGCAGACTTAGGTCAAGAGGTTGGAATATGAAGGCCCCCAAGGGTTGAAATCCTCATTGGATGAGAAAGATAAATTAATTCCTAGTTTGAAGAAGAAATTGAAAATGTCCGCTACAGAGAATCCACAAACAACATAATTGGTTGTTCTAGAACAGGAAAAGGAAGCAATTCGTCAAGAGACATTGGAATACAAGGCTAGGGTGTTGCATCTAGAATGAGAAAAGTGAAATGGTCACAAGAGAAAACACAACTGTTGAACAAGGCTGTAGTTGTAGCTCTTGCTGCAGAAGTTGGGTCAAAAACTGAAGGAGTTGTGCAGAATATGTCACAAGTTAGCTTGAAATAAGGAGAAATCAAAGGGATGAAAGGAAACATAGAGAAATTGAAGCAGGAGATGCAGACAAAGGATGAAAGGATAACTCAATTTCAAAATGAGAATGAAGTCTTGCAAGAAATAATAGACAGATTGAAGATGAGGTTAAGAGGAAAAGGCATGTTGCAGGGGGCCAAGCATATCATCCGAGACTCTATAGATGCCGAAGCTGCCAAGCTTAGAGTATATTTGAATTTCATTAATGATAAAGACAACATAACCATCACAACCAGAAGCAGGTGCACTGTTGTGAATGAAACTTTAGCAAAGAAACCATCAGAATGGGCTCATAATTCCATAAATCTACTCAACGTTGTTCCTACTGTAGACCTTCAAACTATGGGGGTTAAAGACAAAACTGCATTCATTATCTAGGCCAGGAGGGTTATTTCTATACATGACTTGTTGAAATCAGTCCAAACCAAGGCAACACAGATGGTGTAGAGTGTACTGGAGTTCAAGGATTTGTTTGAATAATTGTTTACCAAAGGTATTCAACCATTTTGGGATGGCAAGGGAAAGTTGTATGATCAGGAAGAATACAATGCTCGTTTGATTCAGTGCAGAATGCATCATTCCAAGTTCGAAACCATGGAGGAAAATTTGAAAGGAGCTACATTAGTTGAGCAACTGATCATAGACTTTGAAATTCTGAATAAGTTCAAAACAATCAAGCTTGGATTGCCAGTCACGTCATATGCTTCTTGCATTGACCTGGAGATTGTGATAAAGGAAATGAAAGATTATGATATCCCTCCTGACTTGCAATGGAAGGAAGTAATTAGGTTGGGTAAGACAAAATGTAGTTTTCCAGCACCCAGTAGATGATGTCTTGATGTCACTAAAGATGTCAAATCATGTGGAAGACCAAAGCAGAACAAGTGGTGAAGAAAGGGACTGAAGCGCCAGAGGAGCCATAATCTGTAACATAAACTTTTTCTTGCTGATCATTGAAATCGATTTAAAAAACCAAAACGTTCTCTTTGTAATCATTGTAATCGGTTTCAAAACCGAAACGTTTGTTTGTAATCATTGTAATCGGTTTCAAACCTAAGGAACTCAAATTGTATAAATATTAGGAGTTCCAAATGTATTAGGGGTTGGCAGAAGTGCAAGGGAACTATTTTAGCTATTTGGAACCTAAATGTAATTTTCTGAAGCTAAATAGAATACACATGCAAATGTCTTGAGGTTTCCATGAAAAGATTCTAATGGTAGTGGTCTGAGTTTTGTCTTCTCTCTTTGTATGTATTTCCTGTATTTTTGATTTCATTTACACTGTCTTCTGTTTAAATTGGATAGTTAAAAGCCCATAATTCATCTTGTGATGCTCTCGGCTTAAGAAATTTAAACTATGTTAAGTTCTTCCTAACTAATCCAGAGTTCATTTATTCAATGCTCTGATACAATTATATATTTTTTCCTTTCTTCTTACACTCTACAAATTACAATTTATAACTCAGATTTATCGCCTCATTTAGCCTTTATCCTCTGGAGAGTTCTACCGACCAGTCAGTGCTTCCATTAGTTCTTAGAAGTTTGAC
Organism: Picea sitchensis; assembly: GCA_010110895.2. Classification (NCBI taxonomy): domain Eukaryota; kingdom Viridiplantae; phylum Streptophyta; class Pinopsida; order Pinales; family Pinaceae; genus Picea; species Picea sitchensis. Next base: position 193,355 of record SNQJ01S0007595.1, read on the forward strand.
TCCATAGCCCTAAGTGTCCTTCCCCTTCCTTGCTATCAAAAATTACAAAAGACCTTTCAAAGCAACAAAACCTAGCCTATGATTTGTTAAATAAAACTCATCTATTAAAGACCAAGTGACAAGAGAGATCCCTCTCTGAGATGAGTAGGCTAGTACCCAGCTCTAAAGTGGTTTGTAGTTTACCTCTGTTGTTTGTTTTATCAGTGGAACAAATTTACAGAGTGCTAATAGTCTGTTAAAAGACCATGTGGAAGTGTTAACGCTGATGTTGGAAATATGTAGGCAGTGTCAGATCTCATTAAATATTAAGAAGTGAATTTTTGGGACACCATTTGGAATACTATTGGGACACATAGTGTACAAACAAGGCTTGCTAGTAGATCCTGCCAAGATTGCAATGATTGTTAATTTACCACCACCAAAATCAGTGCACCAACTGAGAGCAACATTAGACCACACATGCTACTACAAGAAATTCATAAAAGGGTATGTGCAGATCACTGTGCCGATGGAGAAACTGCTAAAGAAAGACACTAAATTTTAGTGGAATGAGGATTGTTAGCGAGGGCTGGACACCCTAAAAGAGAAGATGGTAACAACACCTATTCTGGTATTTCTAGATTGGGTGAAAACATTTCATGCACATGTAGATGCATCAACCATAGCACTTGGAGCTATTCTGGCGCAATGAGGAGCAGGAGAGTTAGACCATCCTATAACATTTGCAAGTAGAAAAATATCATATTAAGAGAAGAACTACAATACTACAGAAAGAGAAGGCCTAGAAATGGTATACGCACTGCAGAAGTTCAGACACTATCTATTGGGGAAACACTTTAAAATGTTCACAAACCATTCAACCCTCAAATACCTA
>SNQJ01S0007595.1:202395-222156 GCA_010110895.2 Picea sitchensis
CAATCCGGAGGAAGGTTGGATGCGAAGAAATTACAATTGGCGCAGGAAGACAACACCTCACTGAAGGAGGAACTTAGCTAGGAAGGGAAAGAGAGATATCTAGCACAACAAAAAGTGGAGGATATGGAGAAGCAATAAGTGGAGTACTTCAAGCCACCCCTGACAACGAAGAATCGAAAGAAGCATCTTCTTAATATAAGATGAGGAAAATAGCACAGTCCCTCACTCAATATAAAGAGAAGATCAAGGAACTGAAGGAGCGCACAATACCTATGACTCCTCTAGTAGTCCAAGAGGAAAGAGAGAAAGACGCAATAACAACTGCAAAAAACATTGTGCTGAGCATACATAGAGTGGCAGAACTGTTGGAAAAGGGCGACCAACTATGGACACAACTATTAGAGGATGGGAGCCTACAAGAGCTGCAAGGAAAGGAAGATAAATTGCATGCAACAATGGCAGATGTCAAGCAATGACATAGGACAATGTCACTACCAGAGAATATCAAGACTACCACATAAATGAAGAACCTTTAGGCAAAAGAAAAAGCGGTGCAGGCACAAAATATCCCACGACAGGCTTAGTTGGAGCCCCTACAAGAAAAGGCAGAACAATTGGTCATGGAAATCGACACAACGAAAGTGTGCCTCAAACATATAGGCTTGGAGGGGGGCGATATCTTACGACCCCCAGTCACCGTGCAAGTGGTCGAAGCCATGCCAGCAAGGAGTAGTGCCAACGGATAGAAAATATGTATGAAGCACTGACACAAGAAGTGACATATGCTGGAGTTAGGCAGTGACTCAGGATGATTCACGATGGTAGCATTGGGGGCTTGTTGGGTGTAGACCCAGTTTGGGAGAAAAGCATGACGTGTAAGGCAGACACACATGCAAGAAAAGTAGCACGTGTAAGGCAGGCACGCATGCAGGAAAAATAGCATGTGCAAGACATATGCACATGTATAAGAGGAAATCATGCGAGGAACGCATGCAACAAGACCTAGCTATGATGGGGTTAGGGTTTTGGTAAGAAGATGTAATGGATGGTAAGAAAAAAATATGTATAAGTAGGTACCTAGGAGGTTTAGGTCGGGGTTCCTTTTTGGTTGGTAATTGTTACTACGTCGTTCGAAGATAGAATGACTGTAAATTCGATCTTTTTTGTAAGTTGTTGAGATAAGAAGAGGAAAGAAGGTATATCTTGAGGGTTAGATCATAGGCCGAGGATCCTGGTGTGATCTAGTCCACCTCATTGTAGATCTCGACCTGCTGATGGAGAGTTGTGATGTGCACGGTGCTGTAGTTTTGGAAACACCATAATAAAAGAGTAGAGCAACCAAATATTTGTGGATGTATCCCGGGAGGGGTGAACCACGGTAGATCACGTGTTATGTGATTTAATAATGTGTATTTCCTTTATTGTCAATGATTAGTTGTTAGGAAAATGCGTGAATGAATAGTTACATTTTCTATTTTACATGCATGAATAAGAATGATAGTGTATTCAATATAAGATGAATGTTAAAGTAACAAATGAAGGTCACAGAGTTTAATCCTAGATCCCCACTCATTCTCAGGTTGTAAGCACCTGAGCATTGCAACCACCAATAGAACTATCTCGGGTGAGACTGTGCAGTGCAGTCTGTGTACTGCAATGCCTTTTGGTTTACCAGAGGGGCCAATAGTTTTAAAGGGTTTTTGTTGGAAACCAGGTAGACCTGAACATGGATCAGCCCAAGAAAGGTAGTAAGAAGAGTGAAATAACAACAATTTTGTAGGTAAACTTCTAGGTCAATAAACCTTATGAGGAGGTTTCATAGAGGAGGGTAAGGTATCTGTCAAGAGTAGAGGTCATTCTTCATCATCCATTAGAGAAGAAATCTCTAATCCATACATGAATCATAGAAAGTGTATGAAGCAACTAGGTTCTCCCATTTACATAGTCCTTGGTGCAGAGGTAAAACTAAATACAACAATGTTAATGATAGAGTTAGCGGTGGTTGGGAAATTCTATGGAAAAAGGTTAGGGGATAAAGTTCTAAAGAATTGGTTATGTGATTAGTGGGAAGCAATTCTAGGATATTCACTTGTTTTTAATACATTAATCAAGGGTCTGGCCTCCTTCTTTAGGTCATCGATGGATGTGGAGAAGATTATGTCTTCACACTGGTGATGGGGTTTGACTCCATTGACTTTGAAGCATTCAACGCCATCCTTTGATCGAAGATTGAGAAGGTGGAGCTGACACTAATTTTGGTGAAGCTCTTGGCTCTTCCACCAGAGTTTTGGTTGCATGATGCCTAATACAAACCAACTCGGTTCAAATCATCAATGTCCAAAATATTTGGTATATAAGGAAATCCATTAGGATAAAACAATATATATTAAATAAATGTATGAGATATGACAATATGAGATACAGAGGGCCTCGAATATATAGCTAATCGAGAGTTACCTTTCATTAAGAGTCATGCCCTTTGAGACATGTCCTTTCATTATTACTAATTATTACTTATTAATTATTATTTAATGATATGTGTGTGTGTGTGTGTGTTACATTGCCTTCCCCTTTTGAAATGCTTTGTCCTCAAAGCATATTCATGGAAGGGATTGACATATTTTTTCTTTGGCTTGTAATGTCTTCGCATCGTTTTATGTTCTTGTAGCTATCATAATTGATGATACAAGATGATATGAACCTATGAATGTTGAGAAAAAATGTTGAACCGTAAAAGGATTTGACCATCCTAATTCAATCTTTTGCGGAACTTTGCACTTCCAAGATGAATTGTTATCATGAGACTTAATTGCATTGGTATCAATATTTTTTGGAATATAAGTCAATTGTTTCTGTCATGAGTTATATTGATACTCTGACTAGTTAAGATACCTGCTCTTATGATTTGGATGTCAATAAAGAGTTCTTGTAACATGATTTTCCTTTATCATCCTTGTAGTGTTTTCTTTTTTTATGTTCGGTATATGATTTTTTTCATGCATCGATGCTGCTTGGTTGGTCTTTGGATCTTATCTTTCGACATTTTTAATGTTTGGATTGTCAAGTTTCCCATCTTTTTTCTTCCTAATTTGTTCCAACAACTTTTGATTAAGGCTCTTCAAGCGAGAATTTTATTCATCTTTTCCTAGTAGGTTCTTCTTATATCCTTTCTCGATATCTTATTTTTCTTGTTGTAATCTTTTATTACTCTGCTTCGTAGCCTTGGCCTCCTTGACTTGTACAAATAATTTATGACTGTGAACTTTAAAGCTTGACATTTTTTCATTTTTGTCCGTGATAACCTTGTTAAATTATTTTTGCACCTTTTGTACTGTCTTATAATCATCTCAAAGGATAATATTTGACATTTCTTTAAGGTCTTATGATGTTACTGGATATGAACCCAATTTAACATCCTGTAATGTTATCTTTTTCTTGTTGTAGGAAAATGTCAAAAAATCCTTCTTCGTGTTTAAGATGAAGGACCCTAGTGTTTCTATCCAGGGTGAACCTAGAAGTATGTCACCATCATATCTCCATAAATATCTCATTGTGAATGGTGATACAAAAATATAATCTCCAATGCTCAATTGTAAATTGCTTATGTCATATTGTTTTTCATTCCACAAGCCCATCTTTTCAGTTGTAATTGACTCGAGAATCACTAACTAGTTAATGAACTCAGTAGTAACATAATATTACGTTTGGTGGGTGCAATAGAAATAGTGATATCTTTCCCTTCGAGTGTCACTTTGTCTCTAAATAGCACTGAAGCAAAGTTTTTTCCTGAAGTTTTTGGAAATCTTCCTTTCTCATTACTAGACTCCATTTTGTTTTTGTTGATAATTTGCGATTATTAATTCTTTAATTAAAAATATTTTAACCTTTAATTTATAACTTAAGGGTTTTTATTTTAATAATACCCTTCTTTACTTCCTTAATAGAAACCTTTTAACTTCCATAAAAAAATCTTTTAACTTTTTCACTTTTAAATACACCTTCCAATAATTTATTTATAATACTCCTTATAAATTTTATAATTTCCCTTTTAACTTATAACTTTGGTATTATTTTTATAATTTGATATTATTTTAATAATATCCTTTTTTTTTTTATGTCTGGCGGAATCAGAAACTAGTTGGGCATGTACTCGCGTTACACGTGGTCGTGTTATCCAACTGCTACCACTATAACCTCCAGGTGTGCCCACAATGCCCCATATGCGACACACAAGATAAGTCAGGGGGAGTTGAACTCAAAACCTCATGGAACTTCATATCACGACACTTGCCAATTGAGCTGCCCCCCCGGGGGGCCTTAAAATTTGAAGGGCACGGGGGTGGGATTTGATCCACTTATGTGTGCATGGGTCATGATATTATTTAATATAATATATCTGGGTGCAACCACATGTTTTTACCACTACCTCAAGGTGCCCCCATGGCTCCAGGTTAGGCCCTCACAAGAATTGAACCTTGCCCAATGGTGAAAAACTCCTCGCTTTCCACCATTAGATCCAACCCCTTTGGGCTTAACAATATCCTTTTAATTGAACTTAGGAGTGGAATATTTTCGAATAACTCCTTAGTACTTTTGATTCCACTACACTAATTATAATAAGGCTTGAATAATACTTTGTTTTTGTTTTTTCTCACTTATATAAAAAGGTTAATATATTTCCACTTATACTTTTTCCTTCAAACTTGTGCTTTTTTTTAAATACTCTTTTAATTCACCTTTATTTGTTTTTGACTTACTTTACGGATGATAATTAGTGGGTGTACAAAAGTATATTTTGACTATATTGAACCTTCAAAACCACTTGATAATGCGATACCATTTCACTATCATAAAGGCATATTTATAACTCTTACCCTGAAAATTGAAATAAAATCACAATTTTTAACCAATCAATCTCTTAATGTATGGAGTCGTACATATAATTATGACTATACATATAGTTACAACATCGGTACAGAAGTGGCAATAAAATTACGGACATACACGATACATAAATTGCAATTGAACGATCACAAACTGTATGGATCGACGATGAAGGCTATCCACCATGCCACAACCCAATGATTGGGAGGCTGCTGCATAGTCCTCGATCTCGCAGCCTTCGCAGTAGCCTCCCAATCATTGGGCTGCTGCATGGTGGATAGTCTTCACCATGGATCAATTTCTATGGTGTTGACTATATGGATTTTGAATTTAAATTCTTTGACTTTGAAAATTGTACGAACAAGAAAAACGCAACAAATGATTGCATAGTACAATCGTCGATTGAAGAGTATGAATGGAAACATAATTTTTTTTGGGTGACTGTACGACACATCAACTCATATGGATGGCAGTTGTGTGGTACAACTGTAATCATCGACGACTAGCTAAAATGTACAACCCTCTTTTTTTTAATTAATGTATTTACTTTCTCCTTGCTAATTCTTTTAATATGTTGACCTTTCTAATTTTTTGGTTCCTTCAAACTTGCAGTAGGTAGTTCTTCCTTCAATTATTTTTTATTTTTTTAATGGTCAAGGACTAGTTCTTGAAACTCTGAAATTTTTGGAAGACCGACAAATATGTTGTCAAGGAAAATAATTTTTTTTTTACCAAGGGTCTGGTAGCCAAAGGCTAGGATCATACTTTCTCTAACACCAAATGAGACGAACCAACCCAGTTCATATCATCAATGTTCAAAATATTTGGAATATAAATAAATCCATTAGGATAAAATAATATATGTTGAATAATTGTATGAGATATGACAATATAAGATACAATGAGGGCCCCAAATATAGTCATCACTGGTTCATCTCTAGTTCTTAAGCATTCCAGTCTAAAGTTGAAAAAGTGTGCCCCTGTTCCATGTGATGTAAGTTGTATTATGCAGCATTTGGGGATAGAATGGATAGTCACCATTGGTTCATAAATATTATGTAGAGACCCCTTCAAAGACAACCTTGCACATATTAATTCAACAGTTAGTAAGGATTTTTTGGGGCCCCTCCCCTTCAAGACGTGATTTTATTTCTGGTCCTAATGAGGTATAAGCCCCACGAATTGCAGTTGGTCTTATTCCTTCAGCATTGGGGTTGTCTCTCTCATAATGGATCCATCCTGGACTGACATAAAGTGCATCCTGCACAGGCATGACGACATGGATGAAGGTAGTAGGATGAACTTCACCCAGGTCAACAATAAAGTAAGCGATCATGATCATATAATTATGACCTTGCTTCAGCGAATTAAAATCTTAAAACAAGAGACACAATGAAGCAATGAGCTTGAGTAGACTGTGGTGATCCTCTCACAACATGTCAATGATTTGGAGCATGAATTCCAGTAGTTTAGAGCCCTTGGAATGCATCAATAGTCCAATTCAGGTTCACACAACTAGCTTAATGGAGAGCCACAATTAGAAAATCCCAAATAGACTCAACGATATCAAGGAATGACTCCATTGGAAATCGAAGATAAAAAAACCCAACTATGATGAAATCCATGAAACTCTCGACAATGAATCTGATGTTTAAAATATGTTCTTCCAATGTATCTTTTTGGTTGGTCATTTTGTCAAAGTATAAAGAAACAAGTCTGCTCAAATGTATAAGGAAGTTTTTAGTCTTTTTGATGTTAGAAAAATAGCAAATGACTCATACAGAATTGAGCCAAATTTTGTATTTGTTTTGATTGTTGTTGCGCAACTCCCTTTATATATAAAATCTCTTCATTCTCTTACACACACACACACATTCTAGTGGCTATGGATTTAAAAGAAGGGTTAGCAGGAAGTATAACCTCAAGGAAGTGTTCTTGTGTTTTGGAGCATCACTTGGATTGTTCTAGAATTTTGTTCAAGTATTTGTGATGTCATAAATATGGTTACTTGGTCATGGGATGCAATCTTCCAATTCAAAAAAAACATTTAGAAGAAAAAACCCCAAGTTTGAGTGGATCCAAAGAAGCTAGAGGATATGAGGGTTAAGCACGATTATGCTTGTATGGGGGGTACTGAAAAGGACATCCCATTGTCAAAAAGGGAAATAGATGCTCCCAAGGAAGTGGTGAATGATGAGGGTTTGACATCTCCTCAACAGGGTTTTTCTCCATTACAAGTATGGGATTCCCTTGTTCAAAGGCTTTGAAGATGGAAGAATTCATTGATTGTGGATGCTCCCCAATTGATTTGATTTGGGCAATTCCATAAAAAATGATCCCTCTATCTCTTGATTCTATTCATGAAAACTACATTATGTTTGGGTCATGGCATAATGGAAATTTGGGAGAATTCCTTTAATGGGGAAGGGGGAGCCTTGGCTAGATTACCTATCCACACCAATAAATCACATCAATCTGTGATTAGTGAGGCAAGTGATTATTCCTCTCCTAAAATCTCCCCTACTTCTTTTTTGTATTCATGGTTTTCAAGTTCACAGTGTGTAAGGTATTGTTGTCGATGCTTTAAAGATGAGATACATAGTCCATCATTAGAACGAGAAAGTAAGAATAGAGAAAGATTAACCCATAAGAACAAGATGAAAAGAATACACATAAAAACAAAGTCATCACTCCTAAGAACATGAAAAGAAATAAAAGAAAAAATAAAAGCCAAAAGTTAAAAGAAGGTAAGCTAAGAAAAAAAAAGAAAACTAAATAAAAAGTGTCAACCAAAGAATATAACTAAAAACATAACTAAATATAAAATATTAAAGTAAGTATATAAATATAAAATAACTAATAATTTAGAAATATAAAAACAAAATTTTAATAGATATTAAAATTAAAATAATAAACTATATATAAAGGCAAAGGAACTCACATTCTCATATCTTCCCTTCACTACACTCAGGTAGGAAATGTATAACCTGTTGTTGTTATACCATACCCTTGTATGGGTATGGGTTGCACATTCAATTGATAAGGTAATCCTAACTAGGGAAGAGTGGGTAGAATCTAGGATCTCTAGTCTTGTGCCATCTCTTAGTCGGTTGCGAAGGAGGGCCTATTACTCTTGATATAGATTACATAAGGTGTGAACTCACGCCGCCTTGTGGGATATATATTTTTTTCTTCTTGGAAAAAGCATAAATTTATTCATTCGAAGAGAAAAATTTACATTCTATAGGTGCTTCAAGCACAACTCATCCTTAAGAGGATGCTTAAGTCATAAATTAGAGGGCTATGAAAAAACAAATATGTTCATGTATGACTGATAGATATATAAAACCAAATATATAGATATTGTCATTGATCCAAAAAACCGAGTCAAAGTATCAACTTCTCGTATCAACTCATATTCTTTCTCGATATTAACAAAGTATAAAACATCTAAACCTGTACAGAGTAAATCTGCTTCACCAAAAGTTGCTGGGAATCATCCTGAAAAAAAAAGTGAGGTATCAGACCATGAGATTTAAGTCCTTTAGAGATTTATAACAAGCAGTGGTTCAATGAATGGATGATGGTAGAACTCATATGTTTCCTCTCCCCTTGATTCATTTATTAGACACTATCCAAAGGGGATCTGAATGCCTTCTTTTGTTAGAGAATCTACTACTCGGTTCCGCTCCTTGTACACATGTTTAATATCAAAGGATTCAATTGAGTATAGAAATCTAAAAATTTCTTCCAGAATAGGTTGCAATAAAACATTATGGCATTGTTGAGCTTTCCGAATCCAATTTATCACTATCATAGAGTCCCCAAAGATTTGGATGGTTTGTACCCCTTTTTCTCCTGCACATAAAAGTAAGAGTTTGATGGCCATAAGTTCAACATAGTTGTTAGTACCTAGTCCTAAACCCATTTTGAGCTTGAAAGAGTGTTGTAAATAAAGGAAAAGAATAACCCCCCCTCCACAAGTTTGATTTTCATTCTAAGAATCTCTATAAAAAAAACCCATGGATTTGAGTAATCGATTTGTTCCAGTTGTATGATTCGTACCGCAGGGGAGTCCTTTTCCCGTGGGAAGTGGGAAATAATAATTAATCCTTGAGAAACAATGATTTCAGGTGTGTAAGGTCTATCATTAAAGATAATCACACTAGGAGCCAACCACGCCCCCTAACATACTATTAAAGAAAGAGCTTTGATTCTCCTATTAGCCAAAACTTGTAGGCAGTCTTTCCAGGATAGTTCCATAGAGGGACTTGTCCAAACAAAGTCTTGGTGTAATGACATAGATACTTATTTCTATATTTGACATGAGAAAGAACAGGATATAAGGAGATGATGGACTGATTCAGACTCAACTCTGCAAAATGGACAACAACTCGACCCTTTGATTCACATCTTTTTCATGTTTTCCTAGGTTGGCACTTTATTGTATAAAACACACCACATAAAAATATTTTCCTTTAGTGGACATCTCACCTTCCAGAGGCCTTTCCACCACCATATAGGCTCTCTCTGATAGATATCTAGATTTAAATGGATATATCCAAGTTTAGGAGTATAGTGCCCATGAGGAGCTTGTTGCCAAATCAACTCATCTTCTTTGTCAATGATTCTAATGTGTGAAGATTGAAGTGCACGAGAATTTTTGTCCCAAAAAGGGGCTGCTTGAGCATCTAATCCCAACATATCAACACTCTTCCAAGCCTGGTGACAAATTGTAGTCCTAGGAGGGTCCAAAATATGGGATAGATAATGGTACCCTTGAGCATGAATTCTATCGAGAACATCATTTGGAAGTACATGTGAGATCCTGCTACCTGGCCATTGGTCCACCCCAATACGAACCTTATTACCTTTTCCAATACTCCAATCCAAACCATCCCCAACAACTTCAAATGAATTAATAACCACTTTCCATATAATTGAGCTATTTGTATTGGTCTTGTCTAGTTTGCGAATCTAGTCTTCCAAAGAATCGGGACGAATGTACTTATTTTACACCACCATAGTCCAAAGACTCTTATTCAAAAGCAATCTCCACCCTACCTTTGCTTCCATATCCTTTGAGAAAAGGAAGATATTTTTTAATCCCCACCCCCTAGAGCTTTTGGTCTTGTCAATATGTCCCACTTAGCCCATAGGGGTGTTTGCTGATATTTAGGACCAGACCATATAAATTTAAAACAGTTCCTCGTGGTGTGCTCCAGAACCCCCTTTGGAATCCAAGATAGAGACATCCAATATATTGGAATAACTTTCAGTACCGATTTTACCAGGATGAGTCTTCCCGCTTTGGAAAGCCATATGAAACTCCAACCTTTTAGTCGTTTCTCCAATTTAGAAATTAGCCACGACCAATCAGATTTAAGATACCAGTTGGGTTTGAGTACAAACCCCAAGAATTTATGCCTTCATTAACATCCTGAACATGAACGGGGAAGAAAATTTTGTAAAAGATTGTATTAGCTTCCGCCATACCTGTAGCTGAAAGTGTAGATTTCTGTTGATTTATCCACATACCAGTAGCATACGGGAATAGTTGTAATATCTCTTCCAAATTCTCTGCATCCCTAGTAATACCATTGAAAACTATCAATACGTCATCTATGGATAAGAGTTAGGTGATACTTAAAGTAGGAGATACTGGGATGCCTTGAAAATCCCATTAATTGAAGCATGGTCAATAGCCTTGCTTAGCCCCTCAGCTACTAACATAAACATGAGAAGGGATAAAGGACATCCCTGTCTAAGACCTCTCTTAGATTTAAATAAAGGGGATGTTTCCCCATTGATAAACACAACAAAGGAAACAATATAGATACACTTCATCACCCAAATAATAAAAGGAACTTCAAAGCCTAAATGTGTAAGAATTAATATTATATATGACCAGTAGACTCTGTCATAGGATTTTGAAAGATAAATATTCAATATGGCTCCTCTATATTTGTTAATATTTAGGCTACGAAGTCCTTTCTGAGCAACCCCGATCACTTCATGTATCTGAAATCCCTCCAGAAATCCAAATTGTTCCTTAGAAGTTGATTACGAGAGAACTACATCGATGCATTTGGTAATAATTTATTCCACAATCTTATAAATGCAGTTACATAAAGAGATTGTTATGACGTCATCAAAGGATTGAGGGTTATCCTATTTTGGGATGAATTCAATGAAAGTGGCATTGAACGGAGCATGCATACGCCCAACCATTCGAGATTCCTCGACAACTGCCAGCAAATCCTATCCAAATAGTTCAAAAAAGACAATATAAAATTACACCGTCCAACTGTTTGACTCTGGGATTTTATCCTTTTGGAAACTATGAAGGAGTTCTTTCAATTAATCTTCAATGACTTCAACAAAAAGGTTCCTATTTCCATCTTCATCTACAAAACTGGGAAAGAAAAGTGCCATGTGCACAATATCAACTATATTTACTCTTTCAGGTGCCTTGAAAAGAATTTGAAAATGATTCCTCCCCATCTTAGAAAGGCATTAAAAAGAGGATACCTCCCTACCATCCTCATCCTTTAGATACCATATTGTGTTGTTGGTCTTCTTTCCCTTGGAAATTCTTGGAAAAACTTTGTATTGTCATCCCCTTTTTCTAGCCAAATAACACGACTCTTTTGAATCCATAAGGCTTCTTTTTACCCCAGTAGTTTTTTGCGACGAACTTCCAATGCTTTTAGAGCTTCTTTCAATATTGATGAATCATAACCGTCACCCGCCTATTGGTGAATGAATTCAATCTGCGTTTCAGTTTCTCTCAACTCTTTCTCATCTCGAATTCGCTTTTCATGCACCCAAGGAATCACTGCTTGCTTGATCTTTTTGAGATTAGTTGCGAACTACACCACAATAGGGGATCCAACACCCACATCATATGGCACCCATGCCTCCTTAACCAGGTGTTGGAAACTCTCGTCATTTAGCCATTTCACATTGAATTTAAATGGACCGAAGGGCTTGACAGGGCCCCTTCCAACTTCCAACTAGATTGATGAGTGGTAGGATTCACCCCCACTTCCAATCCACTGTCTAAACTGAAGGGGAAGATCCAACAATTTTTCTGAGATCAAGAATTTGTCTAGCATCTTTGCAACTCTATTCTCACCTGTCCTCATATTTCATAAGGTAGGTATAATGTTTATCAGTTCAATGTCAATAAAGCCATTCCAAATCATTGATTGAGTAAATAAATCTAATTGATGATCAGGATGAGTTCAGGGGTCCCATAATTCATTTACTCCCAACTAAAAATTTAGATCCCCTCCCAATAATAATATTATCAACATTAAGGAGGGATATCTTAAAGAGGGAGTCCCAGAATGTAGAGCGATTCTAATAAGGGCCACAAACATTAAAAATTATGAATTCCATTCCTAGATCTTCCGCAAAAAAATCCACTCTGAGGATGGATTCTGAAGCCCAAGAATTTAGGGCTTTGAATTATTTGGGATTCGAACCTATCACCAAACCACCCAATCTTCCTTTTGTGTCAATACCAACCAAATTCCAATATGGAAAGAGGGATTCAAACATTGACACAACTGAAATCTCATCACCCAAAGTTTCTTGAAACAACACTATACCGGGATGGTTTACAAAAATGAGCCGCTTCAGAGTGGATTTCTTTGAGGGGCTCACCACACCCCTGTATTTGAAAGACATAATCTTCATGGGGGAACCCCTTCCGGGGAATTCCCTACTCTAAGGGCCCCAAAAATATGACATTATTTTTTGGAAGCAATATTGATTAAGGCGTTGTTATGAGATTTATAAAGATGAGAAACTCAACCCCTCCCCTTTTTGACCCCCACAAGGCTAGGGTTTTCTCCTAGACCATGACCTATTGTAGATGGAGCTAAGATGGCTATATTCCTGAGTTAGAAATGAATGTCCTGGTCCTCAGAGGCATCCAAGGAGAAAGAATCTGGGGATACAAAAGGCGAGGGGATGGGAAAAGATACCTGAATAAGGAATATGGATGCCAAAGAGGGGCCAACGGGGGAAAAAGGGGTATAACCATATGAATCATCTAAGATATTAGGGAATGGGAGAGAGGTGGGGGAGAAGGAACAATCCATACTTAAAAGATTAAAAGCATTGATACTACCATCGATAGGAGGAGGGATAGAAAATTGCATACCCTTGAAAGGAGTAATATTTTGGAACATGTCTGGCAGAAAAGACCCATCCATCCCACCTACCTTGGTGACGAGGGATAATGGTTGATCCTGAGAAGACTGCTTCAAACAATCCAAAGCCTCCACTGATTCTGGAGATATGTAACCCTCCATCGATGATTGTTCCTTGGATGTACAATGTGGGAAAGAACCTTCACCCAACTGAAAGGTGAGACACTTACTGCTTTGATATGAAATTTGTTTACCTTGAGAGCCTTTGTAAGGTAATGGGAAATATTTTAAGATATGGCCATGCTCATGGCACCTTCTACAGTGAAACGACACCGCTTCATAGTCTAGACATTGAAGATGGGTTATACCCCCATTTACTAAATTCATCTCCTTCACCAGCTTTCCATGAACATTTAATGAAACCAATATGCATGCCATTGACATATCCCCTGTTGTCTGGAACAACATGTTTGCATTCATAAAGGTTCCTAGTGCATTTTCGATTTTCTGGAATCATTTAAAATACCAGAAATGTGGAGGGAGCATCGATAACCGTACCCAAATTGGGAAGGAATCCATCCTTTCTCTGGAAGCATCAAAGGTAGGATTCCATTTATTTAGAAAAATAGGTGTGGCGTCAATACACCAACAATCCTTGAGGGTATTCTCTTCCTGAGAAACCTACACAAACTTCAGTAGAAACGAAACTTTATTCAGTCGACTCACCGAGGGAAGAGGGTCACCTAAGGACCCCTAGGAAATATTAACCCATTTCGTAAGTGTGTTGATGTGAAAATGGAGGCCTCGAGCCCTACCCACAATAACCTTGTCTGCTAATTCAACCACTTATTTCATCGCGATGCGTCCCCCAAAATGAGATTATGGGGTCTATTTTCGGTTGGAATAAATTTATTCTAACGATGACGAGATTCCAATCTAATAGTCAATGATGTTGAGTCCTTACCAGGGGTTGGATGAGCCTTCACTATAGCAACCGCCACAAACCTATCTTCTCCCACTTCATCCCTGTTATCCCCGATTTCTAGGGATAACTAGGAGATCATGTCTCGAGGCCCACAGGTCCTAGACATGAAGTACTGAGAGCATGATTGACCTGAGCATGGTCCTGGAGGGCCCATCCTTTTCTTCTTTCATCAGACTCGTCTTGTTAGTAGCAACAACATCCATCACCATCGAATTGGTCTTGTATCGAAGAAGGATATTGCTCCATGAGGTAATTGGTCCAGGTATCATGGTATGTGTCACTTTTGATCATTATAACCTTTAAATGTATGCATCTAATTCTTTTTATTTTTGACGACTGCTTGGATCTTACATTGACCCACTTGACCATGCTTTGGGGGATTGACTGGGTGCCCTAGCAAGCCTGTACCCATAGGTTTTGGTTTTCCACTGGGGGGTTTCTAAAGATCCATCGTCTTCTCCCATCATACCATCACTTTTCCATCTTGTCTCCCGCTCATCTGTACCATTCCCATTGTCTGGGCATTAGGATGATCTATTTGTGGGGTTGCACCTTATCTCGTTTACATGGCTTGGATGAAACCCCTTGGAAACTTTTCTTTCCTTATGGATACTAGCCCAATAGGGTATCTTGTCCTTTTTCTCAACCTTGTGTTGTAGGTTTTTGTAGAGTCTTTGAGCTATTGAATGATATATCAGGGCTTTTATGCATATGTTTGATAAAATTGATGATGAAATGTGATTGACATTGCTATGATCCCTGTGACTAATGAGACCATGGAGGGCGTAGTTTTTGATGTGCAGGACCATGCCCGATGGACAGTTACCACGTGGATTGATACACATGGGGAGATGATTAGTTCGAACCTCCATGGGGATGAAGATCCCATCAGATGGTTGCTAATACCCAATCAGGGGCAAAGACAAGACAATGTTTGCCCGAGGTCTTGCACCGGAGAAGAAGAGGACGTTCCATCAGGGGCACTTTGGCTGAGCCCGACCTAGGGGGGTTGACCCACTTCCAGTGGAACATTTCCCTTGGATGGCCCAGGACATCACCTAGGAGCCATTGACATCAGCTTGAGCATGTGATAGTTCGACAGGGTAGCTGGCACGTGTGGCATGGTTGGGAGGCCCAAAGAGGGCCAACATTTTGTCATTTTATGCTACATTTTCCCTAAAAAGGGGCTAACGTCCCCCTCAGTAGGGCTTGACATCTTGCTTATGCATAGTTAGGGTTTGATTTGACAATTTAATGTAAAAGTAATATGATTTTGGTTTGTATCCTTGTCAGTTATTTTTAATGACCTAAAATTAATTAAAGGTCATGATACAATATATATTGAGGAGATTTATCCTCATTTTGACATAACACAACACTCACTCTCATAGTGAGGTCTGATTTTTGCGCCCTATTAGGGTTATTGGCTAGTTTGAGGAAGGAACACTTGTTTGGAGAGGAGATTTTTGGCAATTTATGGTGTTTTTCTTGAAGGAAGGTTTACAACTAGGGTTTGCATGCTATTTTCTTTATGATTTGTAAGTATTTTTCTGCAAAACTTCTTGATTGAATGGTTGTAGTTTAATTTCTTGCATTCTATTTATATATATACATTGCTGAATCAAAACCCTAGGGGACAAACACACAAGTAGGTCGTTGTCTCATGTCCCCTGATAGAAAAACCTTTTAAGCCATTGAAGAAGAAGAAGAGAGCCTAGCCATTGCTACACTCATTCTATCTTCTTCCCTTAAGCTATCCATACTTTTAAATTTCAAGAGAAAGAGGACGTCCCAGGCCTAGGTTATCTACACCTAGGGCCATTTTTCTTTTAGGGTTTGATGAAAGAGCCTTGCCTTTGCAACACTCTCCCTCTTTAAACTCTCTTGTCTTGATTTTGCTTATCTTTGAGCTAGTCGTTTGCCGGGAAGGAGGAGAGAGCACGAGGCCTTGCTTAAGCAACACCGGAGTCAACCTCTCTCCCCTAGGGTTCTGTCTTCAAGGCCCTGCCATTGCAACACCTTGAAACCTTTCCCTCTTGTCATTTAAATCTCATCGCCTTCAACTTGTGCGTCCTTCACCTTTTGACTCCATAACCCTAGGCACTGATCTTTAGCCTCCAACGATGAAGTGAAAGTGATTGAAACAACTCTCAAACTCTTGTAAATTGAAACCCTAACTAACAACTAACCCTAATAAGGTTGACTTCATACTTGGTTATTCCATCTTGACGCAACATTTTTTGTTGATAAGCAATTAGATGGTGTTTTAAAGCATTTATTGAGTAAGGGACTGATTGAATACATTGTTGGCTACATCATCTCAATATTTATTGACGAGTTGATATTATTCCACTGCTATATTGATAAACATTGATCTCATTGATATCTATTGTTATAATTGCTAATATATTGACATCAGATAGTTATATGAAGTACTAACCCATTGAATCATAGCCTGCATATATTGTTTTGCCGTTGCTTTGTTCTGGGTAGGTGTTCTCATTTGGGACTACACTTCATTATTGGCTGTTTAGTCGGACTATCTGATCTTGGTGGTAACCTGTGAGGAGGGAATTTTACTTTGACCTTTATACCTTTACCTCTTCAAAACCCCAGGTTACCGGGGACATTTCCCTTGGGCCTAACCTCCCTAAATAGAAAGAACCTCCCCATTGTGGTGACATTGGGTGGGGTAGGTTCCTGTTACGCCAGTTTGGCCTCTATCTTCTAGCCATTTTACCTAGCTACAAACTGTGCGATAACATTTTGGTGCTGTTGCCGGGGAACACTGAGTCAATTCTCCTCAAACGACAAATCTTTTCGGTAATCCTTGCCTTAGAGACCTTTTCTTACAAGCTTACCTGGTGACTCCACTAGGGTGTTTTTTCCCCTTTTCTTTGGTAGTTTCAAGTAAACTATCTGGCGACTCCACAAATTAAAAGGAGATTCAATAATCCTCCTTTGTCTTTCAGAAGGAAGCCTCCCTTAAACTCTCCTATTGTCAAATCACTTTTCAGGAAGAGCCTTCCTTTAAGAATCATGTCTACCTCTCAGACCGCTACAACGAACCCAACCAACAATCAAAGACAATGGTCATCTACCCTTTTCAGGCCGTTAGACATGTCAGCCATACCAGGCTACCCTAGGCAAATGCCACCCAAGTATGAGAAGTGGTTTCCTAAATTCACCGGTACTGATGCCATCAGTGCAAAAGAACATATGAGAAAATTTTGGGCATTCTTTCAGCTTTACCCCATCAATGATGATGCTGAATATTTGGTCATGAAGTTGTTCTCCGCTACTCTCTATGATGCCTCAAGGCGTTGGTACCTCAGCCTTCCTGACGGAAGCATCAAAACCATGGATAGACTTGAAGAGGCCTTTCTCAAAAGATGGAGTATCAAAGTAGACCCTAATATGCTTCTCACATGACTAAATAACCTTGCTAAGTATGAAAATGAGTCTATTAGGGAGTTTCACACCAAATTCAAAACATTGCTACAAATAATTCCCACAAGCCATCACCCGAAAGATGACTACCTTGTCCATATTTACACCAGATCTTTCAATGGCCACCTAGGGTATCTTCTTAGAGACAAAAATCCCCAGTCCATTCAATAAGCCCAAGAGCTCGCCACCAAGATAGAAGGGAACCTCCTTTCATCTAAAATTGAGCCTTTTGCTAACCCAAGGGGGAGAATAGACACCAAGCAGAAAATAGTACACAATGTTGATCCTACTTCAAATCTATGTACCAATATCAACAAGCTACAAGCCTCCATGGATGGCATCATAAAGAATCAAGAAGAAATGATGAGCCGGATTGTCAGACTTGAAAAATCCCAGATCCAAGCACCCAGAGCCCCGTTCAAAGGACAATTCCAGAAAGGGAACCAATTTTACAAGCCAAAGAATGAGCACGAAGTTCCAAATACCTCGCCCCCTACAAACGTTGTTGATGAAAATCCTTGGTGCCTGGAGTGCAATGAAGCACATTAGGAGCATGAATTCCCTTATAATGCTGGCCATCAACAAGTCAACAACATGGATTGCTTCATGGGGTTCCCTCAGATAAATATCACAGATATAGAACATCAAGAGGCTGTGAGGGAAGAAACCAAAGCAACAAGGATGGCGGTGATAAACAACCTAGATCAAGAATCATGAGAAAATCTAAAGAAACAAGAAGTTCAAGTATACAGAAGGAAGAACTCGAAACAACCTGCTGCTGATTAGGCAAAATCCCCGCTCTTGGAGATACTTCTTCCCGAGACTTCCAAGGCTGCTAAGGTTGACCTAAATTTTGAATTTGAAGGGGCATTATCAAAGATGCATGTGAATGTTCCCCTGAGAGAAGCAATCAAGATCCCATCCATCAAGGAACGCTTTGACACTTTCTTTTCGGGATCAGATGAACCTATGGATCCCCCTATTATTTTGCAAGCTGATCATTTCAGGGTCCAATATGGTGAGAACCCTCCTTTCTTCATGACTTTGAAAATGAACAACAAAACTCTCAACAATTGCATGCTAGATATAGGTGATGATGCCAACATGATGTCTCTTAAAGTCATGCAACAAGTGGGTTTGAAGGTCACTAGGCCTTACACAAATGTGTGTGGTTTCGAATCTAAAGAAATACCCACACATGGGGTGGTTGAAAATGTTGAAGTACGCTTGAAGGAGTATCCAAAAAAGATAGTCCACATTGACATTGTGGTGGTTGATGTCCCAGACGTGAGGGAAATGTTATTATCTAGGAAGTTTGGCGCAATGATAGGTGGTTCCCTTGATATGGACCTCACCTTTTTGAAATTACCTTTCAAAGATGGAACGGTGGGACGTCTACTTAATGTGCCAATAACTGGGGAACATGTGTAGGATATTGTTCATCTCGTAAATAATGACAAAACACAGAACAATATGATACAAACTCTTCAGAAATATTCTCTAGAGGACATGCCCTTTGCAATAGAATAATACTTTGATCATATCGAATGGCCCAAGAAAGAAGACTCCTAGATGAATTCAATAACAAAGAAGTTGGGACGATGAAGATATTAAATAAAAATGAAGATGACGTGCAAATCCGCCCGTCCCAACAAGAAGTATTTACAACAGAAGCCCACCCACCTCCCTCAGTACAATACACCAGGGTTGTCCAGGGAACAACCAAATACAAAGTCAAAAAGTATAAGGAGGGAGATATGGTATGGATGTGGGATACTTAGAAAGGAGAGACAACTAATGTAAAAGGAAGCACACAGTCATGGCTTAGAACCTTCAAAGTTGGAATGGAATCAGTTGATAACTCATACTACTTGTCCACTTTGGAAGGAAGAAGGTGCCCATTACCTATCAACGAGAACCCCCTTAAGCCCCACCAAGGTGGGGGGACCTGACTTCACAGGTAAGTGAAGGTAAGTAGGAATTCTTCATGTATTATACCATTTTCATTTCATGTTAGTTTTCTTTCACATTTGCATATTGATTGTTTTATTTCAGTTATATATATATATGTCAATATATGCGGGGTGGAAATACCGGCCCATCTTTGTTACTGATGCCCCTATCGAGTTGAGAAGGTCTATAGGCTATGCCAGAGATGCTGAGGTTCTCATGCGCTCTACGGTGAGCACATGTCCCCGAGTTGGAGCCATATGTTATCCCCGATTTCTAGGGATAAATAGGAGATCATGTCTCGAGGCCCACAGGTCCTAGACATGGAGT
>SNQJ01S0007595.1:230211-247372 GCA_010110895.2 Picea sitchensis
GCATAGATGAAGATAGATCAATGAGTTGTCATTGATATGATGAAGATGGATCAATGAGTTGTCATTGATACATGATGAAGATGGATCATTGTGGTTTCATTGGTATACGATGCATTGTTGGAAAAATGTATAATGACTCATTATTGTCTTATCATGATTGATAAGGTGCACAAATGGATGAACTCCAAAGTGGTCCCCTTATGGTGAAAGCCCTCATGGGAAGACGCTTTGCGGATTGAGTTATCCTCGAAGAATGGTTGGAGGAACCTTGCCCTCATTATTTTATTATCATGATTGATAAGGTGCACAAATGGATGAACTCTAAAGTGGTCCCCTTATGGTGAAATCCCTCACGGGAAGACGCTTTACGGATTGAGTTATCATAGAAGAATGGTTGGAGGACCCATGCTTGTATGTGGAATAACGAGATGAAGATCAAGGAAATTGTTGGTGAAACTATCCTAGATGGATAGTGCTTGTCATTCCATTTCCGGTGGTATGTGAAATGTCACATAACTCCTCATGGTTTGAGAGTTATGGCCTTACAAAGATGAAGGACCCCCACATGAAGGCTTGAAGCCCCCAAGGTCAAAGAAGTCAAAGTGACCTAAAAGAAGAAATCATTATTTAAATGATAAAGTAAATTGACAAAGTCAAGGTGGATTATTTAAATAATAAACAAAAGTGAAAACATCAAGAAATTATAAAGTAATATGAGAAAATCAAGAAGGAATATTTAAATGATAAAATATTGGAGAAATTTCTATTTATGGAAAGTGGTTAACCCTAAAATAAGGAAAATAGGTGAAGTGACCTAGAAATGGGTTAAGTGACCTAAAAATGGGTTAAGTGACCTAGAGGATGAAAGCATAAATAAGATAGAAATGGTCTCTTGTAGATCATCCTTTTTGTGGATCAATGGAGAGCTTCTTGTGAGAATATCTTTTGGAGTATTGATGGAGAACTTCTTGAGCATTTTTGTTGTGGAACACTTGAGAATATTGAATATATATAGGTGAATGATGTAAACAAGCATATCTAAGCTTAATTTCATAAGGAAGGTGAAGAAAAGAGGGTCGAAATTGAAGGGAGGATAAATTATTTTGATGATGCTTTCTAAGGTATGTTATTTACAGGTCATCTCACCATTTTTGCTATAAATTTTTTTCTATAATGATTCCATTGAGAAAAAATACCCAAGTATCTGTGGTAAAAAATTCATCTTGTGGGTCGTTTAATTTTTGGAGTTACACTCCGTGGAAAATAGGGTTTGTGGCTAGTCCTGAAACTAGTAAAAAACAGGTGTTTCAGGTAAAAACGTCATAACTTCTTCATAACAGATCGAAATTCAGTGAGACAAAATGTGTTGGTTAGGTTACATGATTTAGTATGTTTTGTAATAGTTTCAGATCAATTCAACAAATATTTTGTGCGGGCCACGCTCTACAAGGTCACTCTCTAGAATAAGCCAAAATTCAGCAAGGTATGCCATTTTTTCTATAACACCTTTTCTGAGAGGTTCCAAGTAGTTCCACCTGGAGGAATTGCATGAAATACACTGAAGAACATTGTGTATCAGTTTCATATATTTATTCATTACAGGTACGAAGTTATGATTATTTCAAGTTGGGGTTGTTGACTAATCCAAAATAGTCATGGTTGAGACAAGCAATTGATGAGTTGGCACATACATGAGGTGTATAGTTGATGATGTTGGTACATATTGATGAGTCATTGTTGATTATTATTTGAAACATTATTGGTATATACTTGGTACATGGTTGGATGCACTTGTTTATGGTACATGTTGATTACAGGTTGTTTGGCACAGGTTGGTGCACGGTTGATGCACTTGTTTATGTTGACGGATTTATATCTGTTGAGGATTGTTGCCTCATCTCAGTTGGTGCTGAGAATGTAAGATGAGTCTTGAATATAGAGCTGTTTCTCTTGTAGAGTTGTACTCTATTCAATTGTTGCTGAAAACCCCCCGGATTGAAGTCCATAATAAAAAGAAAAATTGTACATAGATCTTGCGTTCTTTGTGGAGATGATTTGTTGATGATATGTTGCTGATGTGTATTCACATATAACTAATTATAAATGAAAACAATGAGTAATGAGAAAATGTCGAATGTTAACCAAGGAGTCTTTGTGTAAGAGGGAAGTTTTGGGAAAAATATCCCCACACCCATTCACCCCCCCCATCTAAGTGTAGTAGGTGTGTCCAACAATTGGTATCGGAGGGGGCCTTCACTACAAGCCTTAAAAAGCTTGAAGGAGATCCATAGACACACAAATGGATGATGAAATACCAATCCTTGATGAGGAAAAATATTCTACTTGGAGAATAGAGATGAGAGTATATTTGCAGACAATGGGAGCAACTATTTGGAAGGCAACCATTGGTGGATCAGTTCCATTGAAGAACAAGTCAAAGTTTGCAGCTCAAAGGGAAGTAAAGAAGAATGATGCACCATCTCTCAAGACCATTCTTAGTGGACTTTCAAGCCCTATCAAAGAGAGCATGGGATAATGCACTTCCGCCAAGGATCTATGGCTAAAGCTAGAGGAGACATATCAAAAAAAGAAAGAAGATGTTGAAGACCACTCAGTCAAGATTATCAAAGGTAAAGAATCTCTAACTCTTGATTGCATATGTGATGATTTTAAAGGAAAAGAATCATGTGATGATGTTGGAAAGAAGGAAGATATTGAAGATACTTTAAATGAAGGTAAAGAATCTCCAAAGACTCTTGATTGCATTGATTCAAAATGTGATGATGTTGAATTTTTCTCAAGTGAAGAAGATGATCTAGAAATAGTTTGTGTAAAGTTTGATGATAGTTATCCCATGGAAATAATATAAGAAAATCTATTAGAACTTCAAAGAGAAATTGAAGAGGGTTTATATAGATATAGAAGTGATCATTTTATACACCTAACTATCTTTTGGATAACACTAAAACTTTTCTTAGGGAGGAGTCAAAGGTACATCTTGATGTTAAAGGGAATACTCAAAGAACAATAAGACTCAACTAGAAAGAAAATTAGAAGAAATCACAAGACTAAAGGTGGAAAATAAAATGTGAGAAGGTAGTTGATGAGATTAGAAAAGTTTTGAAACTATTGTCCATCTCAAGACCCAAATTGAAGAAACCAAAGAATGAGAGGAACTATTGAAGAATCAAATAAATGAAAAGGAAGAGTCATGTTGTAAGCTAGAAGATGAAAATTGTTGACCTTGGAAGAAGGTAGAAAATTCAAACAAATTCTTGAATAGCTCACTATTATTGGATGAGATCTTAGAAGTCAAAGATCACCATATGATAAATCGGGTCTTGGATACAAGGAGAAGATACACATGCTGAAGAAAACATAAAGAACATTGTGTACTAGTTTCGAGATGCTTTTATTCATTACAAGTACAAAGTTATGATTATTTCAAGTTGGGGTTGTTGACTAATCCAAAAGTAGTCATGGTTGAGACAAAAGCGGTTGATGAGTTAGCACATACATGAGTGTATAGTTGATGATGTTAATTTTATATTGATAGTCATTGTTGATAGTATTTGACACATGGTGGTATATACTTGGTACATGGTGGATGCACTTGTTTATGGTACAAGTTGATTACATTTGTACAGTTGGTGCATGGTTGATGCACTTGTTTATGTTGGCAATTGATATATGTTGAGGATTGTTTAGTCATCTCAGTTGAAAGTCTTTGAGAATGCTTGGCCCGAGTCTGCATATAGAGCTGAATTGCTCTTGTAGAGTTGTACTCTAGCCGATTTTTCTTTGAAAACCTTGAATTAAAGTCCATAATAAAAAGAAAATTGTACATACATCTTGTGTTCTTTATTGTTCCTTGTGGAGATGATTTGTTGATGATATTTTGCTGATATATGTTGCTGATATGTATTCGCATCTAATTGATTATAAATGACAACAATGAGTAATGAGAAAATGTTGAGATTTAACTAAGGAGTTTTTGTGTAGAGGAAGGTTTGTGAAAAATATCCCCACACTCATTCACCCCCCTCTAAGTGTGGTAGGTGTGTCAACATTTACCTCATCAACTTATTACCCTCAAGGAAATGGGAAAGGCGAGTCTACCAATAAGGATATGGTAAGAATTATCAAGAGACTCATTGAATATAAGCCTCGTCAATTGCATCCTCACTTATTCCATTTGGGCATATCGTACTACCACCAAGGTGAGAAAAAGTTGCTTAACTTTCAGCTTGTTTATGGTCAATAAGCCATTCTTCCTACCAGGT
Source organism: Picea sitchensis (assembly GCA_010110895.2). NCBI lineage: Eukaryota > Viridiplantae > Streptophyta > Pinopsida > Pinales > Pinaceae > Picea > Picea sitchensis. Next base: position 234,495 of record SNQJ01S0007595.1, read on the forward strand.
TGGAACTTTCTTCTTTAAGGATGATGCTACAAATTGAAGGAATTTAAATTCTTGTAATATATCTCAAAGGATAAATGCACTATTGGCTTTAGAGGAAAAAAGAGCGTTTTCCTTGGAGAACATAAAGAAAAGACAACCTGCTTGAGGAAGTAATATTTCAATAAAGCGCCAAAGGTATCAGTTAAGAAAGGTTAATGATAAGGTATTGTTGTGGGATTCAGTTCATGTCGATAGAGGAAGGCATTCAAAGTTCAAAGTTATGGTAGGATTTGTTTTAAAATCGCTTTTGTCACGGGCACAAATTCTTATATTCTAAAGGACTTATAGGAGCAATTGTTTTCCTATAGCATCAGCGGTTCTCACTTGAAACAGTATGTGGAACCATCTTGAAAGATAAAATGTTGTATAAAATTATTTCTGTATTATAGTTTTGTTTCATTGCTTTTATTTTGATTTGTAGTTTATTTTCTTTGTCTTTGTTTCATTTTGTTGTTTTATTTCTTTTATTGACTTCTTTTTCTTGTCAGAAATAAAATTCTGAATCGATTTGCCACAACGATGTTATTCCGCAAGTATTGTTAATCAATAACAATCGGGTTACACAGTTGTCATGATGCCCCTCCTTGAAGACATCATTGAAATTGTTATATGATTCTAGTACTGCTGTTAGATAAGATAATTGTTTTTTCATCCCTATTTTTGCTTTCCTTTTCTTCATCCAATGGGAGATTCAAAAGAGCATACCAAAAAATTTCTCCTTAAAGAAAAAAACAATTTCATTGTGATTAATCGAACGTTATGCATGCATGAATAAGTCCCTCATATGTAACACTTTCCACAAGTTATTCCCAAAATCCCAAATCATTTTCCCTTAACCGCCTCACTTCCCATGTTGCATAATCATTATGATGTATAATTCCTTGATTTTATGTTTCACCTCATCTGTGAAACCATACATCCTGAGTTCTTAATATGTTGGAAATAGATTTCTGGATTAGCAAGAGTTTGTTGAAAAACTAAAAGAAATGAAATGGTGAATGCCATGCTGGCAAATGATTACTAAGATCTATTAATTATTTATATTAATAATAAACTGGTAACGGAAGGGACCTTGTAGACGTGTGGCACTATGATGGATATTTTGCGCATATATTTTCTTTACTATTGTGATGGTACCAACATAGTCTTCTACAATTTGATGTTTCAAATCATGGTTAAATGTTATGGTGACATAAGATGATTGGTTGATTAATGCATAACACTTATAGTTTTGATGACCACTCTAATATTATGTTAAGGCTTCCCTATGGATGAAAGGATTAATATGAATTTTGTTTTGATATTACAATTAGATGAAAGGATTAATATGAATTTTGTTTTGATATTACAATTAATATGGCATTAATTGGTTTAATATAATCTTGATAAAAGGGATAATATTGGGGCTCTTTTAAATTAAAGGACTATGTACAAGCTCTAATGATATGTATGATTGTGACTAAAAAAAGGGTGAAAAAACCTTTGCTACTAGACTTATGCACCTTATTGGGTGTTATATGTTGAATGCACATAGGTTAATGTTATAACACATTGTTATTTTGGAGAGTTTGACATTACAAAGGTGGTGCACTATGAAATTGGGATATGTCAATGGTTACGTGGTTGATTTAATTCTTAGTGCTATGGTGAATTGGTTGGATCGTACGTTGAATTGAATGAGGTTGGAGGGAGAAGCGATGTGCATTTACTGCACATCACTCAAACAACCCTAGAGGTCCGTCACCCTAGTCATACTTGCATTTTGGTTTTTGGCTCTGGTGGTTGTTGATGCTCCACGATTTTTGGTTGTGAAGGAGGCATACAGTCTAACTTATTCCTTGCATAGGATTTTCAAGGTATGGTTCCTTAATCTTCCATCCATGATGGTTTTTCTGCCCTTCGAATCAATTTTTGGATCATAATTTCTTGCAGTCTGTGTTTTTCTTAAGCTATTATTGGATATTTGAACTATGTAATTGGTGTTGTGCCTGTGGGTTCTTCTGGTGATTATTTGGGACTGTTGGTTTAAAAAAAAAAGGATTGGTTGTGCTCTCCTTGATGTGTGTAATCTTTGCATGGGTTATAGGTAAAACAATAGTGAAATATGCTCGGTCGGCTTGAGTTTTTGAGTCTAGTTCTCTGTGGAAATTTATTGTTATGTTTGACAAGCTCTAAGCTTTGCACTTGATTATTACCACCAGTCTCTATGTTTAAGAATTACCACTCCACTTTCGTCTCTGTGGTTGATATTTTAGATCATCTGGGTTGCAATGTGAACTGTTGAAAGTTTAAAGGTTTTGCCTTGGCTTAGAAAAACCCCGAGCTACTAGCTATCATTGTGTTTCCCTCGCTCACACTATTGTATGGAAAGAATTGCACAGTTGGGTTTCACATCACCCAAAATTTTTAATGGACATATTATACGTGTTTTGGTTGGGCACGAGTTGTACTTGGACACTCATTTTACTGTGTTGTTTAAGGGTTCACTTATTTTTGTTCTCTGTTGGAGGTGGTTGAATGCCATTTGGTAACCCTCACAATCGAGATTTTGGTTACTTGTTATATGTCCGTGGTAAATTATAAAAGGCACGGGTTGTCTGCATTTTTCGAGGATTTATTCCTTTGGTTGAGCCATTGGTTCTTACTCCCATTTTCTATGTTTAAACCCTAAATACAATCTTGATATCGTTACAATCTAGTCAAGGGTAAAAAGACACATGTGTATGCTTGGTCGATTGGGCACAATTTGACTTTGTTTCTCATTGGGCAATTTTAAAAAGAAGTTCGTACATGCGAAATTATGTGAAGCTTGGGATCAAGAGTTGCATCTTATTTGTTGAATGCTATTCAAATCAATTCTTATGTTGATTAGATTTAAATAAGACCGATGTGTGAATAGATTGGGGCCTGATTATGAGTTTTAACACCCAGTTTGATTGTGTCAAACAATTTGTGAATAATGAACAAGTCGTGGTAAATACTATGCATATTCTTATTGGTTTTAAGGAATAATAATTGGATATAGATGGCTCGGATCACTGTGCATATTCTATTGGTTTAAAACAAAAAGAAAAAAAATATTTAGCATTGGAATATGAATGGTTTTGGTTCAAGGGGTTATTATGTTAAGATGTTTGTTATGGTTTCTATATAAATATTATATAGATGAAAAGGCTATTATAATTGAGTATTTATGGGAATATGAATTATTTTTTGGAAGTCAACAATCAATCTATAAAAGAAGTGACAGTTTATATGGTGGTTTTGAAAAGTGAATTTTGATTGAATTATGGAGGTCTGAACAAAGTTATGTTTGATTGTTTGATTTGATTTATTTTTATATGAACAATATCCATATTATATCCCTGTCATGCTACCACTTTTCACTCATTATATACCCCTCATAATCCCAATATAATTTTGGCATCCCTGTTCTGTAAAATAAATTAAAAAGGTCTGTGTAACAATGACAAAAGATATTGCACAACAATGATTGGCAACTGATATTTTTGGTTTTTTATTACACAGTCGAATTATTTAATTAATTGTTGAGAAGTATTCGTGTAATTACCCCCTCTCATTATACCACTTTTCTCTCATTACACCCCCTCCATCTGTCCCATGAACCCTGTCACCCCCTTCTCACTTGGAAATTATTAAATAGTTTTTTTATGGATGGATTTGCATATATCTCGTGTCAATTTCTGAGCCAATTATTGATTCATGCAAGCAGAATGTCATGTATGGTTTATTAAGGGCTTAGTTACTAATGAATTGTTGATACATGATGAGTTTATTCAGTAGGGGCAGCCATGGAATAAATAATAGAGGAAGAGGAAACTGAAACAAAGGGCCTAGATGGCCTAGATTCTGCATTGATTTTGATGTTGATCCCCAGGAATTGAACCAATTGTTCCAAGATGAGTTCTTTAACTGGATTGGGAAAGGAATATTACAACCTTGACTAGAGAGACCTCCCTTATAGCCTAATAACATCCTTGGTATTCATGTGTCTCTGCATGTTTCCATGCAACCAGAAGTCCCTGCAAATGATGGATGACAAGAGATTGTCAATCCGACTGTCTCTCACCATCATGGCTGGCCCAATTTTTCATTACCTCCTCCACCACTTGTAAATACTAATGCTTATATTTCCCTTGTGCATTCACCTGTTCAATCCTCACATGCTATTAAAAGGCTTAAAACTTATGTCCCCCATGTGCAAGATAAAGGAAACGTTGTTGCCTCCCCTTCCTCTCCTTCAAATGACTCTTCAAAATTCATGTCCTCCCGCATGCATATGAAGGATGATTGTTCTCATGTAATTAGTGAAATACAACCTCAAGGTTCAAATCAACCTCGGGCTACTTCCAGAAAATCAAAAGGGGACAACAATGATAAAAGAAAGATTGCCTCTCAGAGTGACAAGTATGACTTTTAGTATATGTGTTTTATGATTGATTTGATGAAGAAAATGGTCTGTAGAAAGTTTAGACAACAAGTTTTTTTTTGGATAATATGGATTATGTGGATATTTATATATTTTTGGATATGGTTTAAATTATTTCTGATATTCAAAGATTCAATTTTGAAGGTATCTAAGGGAGTTACAAGGGTGACATGTGTTGAATGATTATCCATTGTGTTTTATTTTATAATTTGAAAAGAATAAAAGAAGGGAGTCACAAGGGGTCCCACCTACCTAGTTATTATTAAATAAAGACCCTTAACTATTATTATTATTATTTCTCCTAAACTAAATTAGTTAATTCAAAATAACTTAACTAAATAAAGTACTTGAACTACTTCAACTTATTTGGAAGGCATAAAAGATAAATGAGAAGAAGAAACAAGGGGAGAATAGAAGGAGAAATAAATACTTAGGTTTGCTCTTTTGATTTCATGAGATAGTTTTAGTTTTCGTTCATTCAAAGCCTAATTCTCTTTTTGATAGTAGAGTCCTATTGTAGATAGCAAGGTTGAAAACTGAACCAAATCATTCAGATGCTTGTTTTAGAGGTGTTGATCCATCATTGATAGTCAGTGTATACTTATATGTTTATGGATTGAGTTTGATAGATGATAAATGATATTTTGTAGAGTCAAATTGACATCAGTCTATGGAAAGATGATCCAGAATATAAATTTCAGTTTTTACTTATTTTCAGAGTCCTTTTGTATGGTGTTCATCAGGGATCTCTAAATTATACTTTGGTCCATGCCCTCGCAAGGGTTTTCTAAGGAGAAAAACACTTTTGATATATCAAAATGAAATAAAGTAGATTTCTATTCTGTGTCATTTGTGTGTATTGTGACTTGGTTACTTTTTCTTTTGATATCAATATTTACTTTCTGTAATCTGTATGTTTTTCAGAAACTTATATAATTTTTTTATGTTATTTTGCAATATTCTTTTCATTAATAAATCAACCTAAATCCTTGTAATTAATACTTGTGGATTGGGAAAACATTTTTGAGGATATAAAACATAGGGTGACATTCTTGACTATCTTGTCCTAGCCAAGAAAGGTTTGAAAATGATTGAGTAAGATAATTCATATATTTTCCTCAACACACACTTCTTTTGGTAAGTTACCTTTTGATAACTTCTTTGGATATTTTCCACCTTCACCCTTATATGGACAACAAGGAGGAGTAAGGGAGAACCTCACATGAGATGCATTAAAAACAATTTTTTTTATTGAGAAGACTAGGTAGATCCATTTGTAGGTACATGAGACACTGAAGAATTCACAAGAAAACTACAACGCTGGTCATGACCAACACAAAACATAGAGAACCTTTAGAGTGGGAGACAAAGTATGGTTACAACTAAATAAGGAAAGTATACATGGTCTTGGTAAGAATATCAAGGCCCTACGGTATGGTCCTTTTGAGGTATTGGAAAAGGTGGGAGGTGATGTCTCATGTCTCAGTCTACCCCCATACATGTGCATTTACTCAGTAGTGAATGTGGAGAATCTCAAACTCTATGAGCTCTCCATGTTGGATATGGATCAGGATGAGCATGTCCTACCTTTCATAGAGGATTTAGCACTAGATGCTCAGGAAGAGTTAGTAGAGGACACAATTTTGTAGAAGCGATCTAGAACTACAAGACATGGGAAACATGACCTTTGGCAGGTTGGTTTGAAAGGACAACTTCTAGGAAAAGAAAAGTCATACTCCAGGGAGAAGGTAAAGGAAAAATTTGCTCACCTCATTCAGTAAAGCCTTTGGGGACCACAAGCCTCCCTAAATAGGGAGGTATGATGCATATTGGATCATTATATTATTTTTCATCTATATTGATGCTTTCAGAGTGGAAAAAATTGGAGCAATCAACTTGTAGGGTCATTTTAATGGCAGGTCCCAGTTTGGAAAATTGGGGTTTGAAACCTTGCTGAGCAATTTTGAGGCATCAAAGGGAATTTTTTGGGTCAAAACTTTCCCAACAATATCTTGGACCCAATGTCGCTATTATACACATTGATACCTTTCCAATGGTTCAAAAATCGTATCAATATAAGTGTTATAACCCTAAATTGAACCAGATATCCTTACCTGGCATCATGCCATCTTATGTTACACCTTTTTTCTAGGCCACTATTGAAACAACTTCTTAAAACACCCTTTTTAAAGGCATACATGCCCTACTCCACTACTGCACACGTGTATATGCTGGCTGACCCACTACAACCCGCGTATACCTAGAAAATCATGAAAAATGAAAAGTTGCATACAAAACTCACATTTTCGGGTAAGTTACCTAAATTGTTTGACTGCCCATAGTCGATCACTCGACCAAATACCTATCCCCTTCTAGCCTATAAAATAAGGGGTAGGGGACCCATTTGGGAGGAGAAAAAGAAAAGTAAAGAAACTCTACCCGATTTTGCATTCCCCTTGTCCGAACCTTTTGCAACCATTGTGTGAAGAGAAGCATATATGAAAGCAGATGGAGTACAGTTGAAGAGGAGCCTAGGAACAAATTCAAGGAGCAGTGGCCGATCTCACTATTGTAAGGTATTCTTGTGAGATTAATAAAATAAGTACTTTTCCCGTCCTGCCATATGAGGTGTTTAATGTGTAATCTTGATTATATTTTGATAGAGTCTCTAACCCATTAGTTCATAGGTCAAATGCATGCTTGGAGTTATTTGTTTGTCTATTTGTGAATGCAAGTCAGCTTTGGGAGGAAACTTGTAGTCAAGGAGCAACCAAAAGTGAAAGGGATCTACATCAAATGGGGAAGTCAAGGTATAGTGAATTGATCCTTTTATATTTGTATTTACATATGAATAATGTGGTTAGGATTGAGATAATGGTAAAAAGTGGTGTAGACCCCCTACCTCAGCAGGGTCCACTGACCTCCCGGTCTCTGGATCATTCCCAATTCTAAGCTGAAATGGCTCTTCAGGATCCTGTTGGAACCCCTTGAACAAATCCACAGGTCACCTTAAATTCCCTGGCACATGCCTTGAGAAAACCTATGCACGTGCCCAACTTTCAACACTCTTCTCTATTTTGAACCAACACACCTTTCGCGTTTCGGGGTTTCGGGACTCTTGCATGCGAGATCTCCCAGGCTCCTTGTCCCTCCAACTCCCGGTCACCGAAACGTCGAAAAGGGCTTAACGACTCTGGCTTATGCTATTCCTCTAAATGCTTTCGGGGTTTCACAATTCACGATTTCGCGAGTCGAGACTCCTTGTCTCATGACTCCTTCACCCTTTAACTCCCAGTTTCCGAAATGCCGAAAAGGGCTCAAATCCACAGTTGGCTCCTCCCTTAGTGCTCCGCACATTTCGCGTTTTGTGGTTTCACGATTCCACGAGTTGGGACTCCCTGTATCCTGACTCCTGGCCTCTCGAACACCTGGTTCCCGGAATGCCGAAAAGGGCTTGACGTCGAAGCGCTACCAACTTTCGTGATTAGGGGAATCATGATGCAAGAATTCCCCCTGTTCTTTGTCTTTCAAATCCCCGGTTGCCGAAATGCCTTGGCGTTCATTCTTTCGGGGTTTCGCGATTCAGGATTTCATGATTCTGGCTGCAGAAAATTCTAGGTCCTTCGAACTCCCGGACCCCGAAATGTCGAAATCTCTCCCTTTGAGAGATCAATGGCCCATACCCTTTTGGAACCAATGACTACGATCCCACTAGATCGACGACTCAAAATATTTCGGGCCTTTCCCCGAAACCTTTACTGCTCACCACATGTCCTCCTTGATGGACGGTCCTGGTCCTTTCATGATTTTGGTGACTCTTCACTCTCAATCTCCCGGTGTCTGAATCCCTGAATTCCTAAAATGGCTCAGATCTTTTCAGGATTTCGCGAACCGGGAGTCCACGATGTAGTGACTCCAAAATCTCTTGTCGCTCCAATCCCTGAATTCCGGTATGGGAATTCTTGTATGAGATCAATGACTGTCATTGATCCAGATCTGATGGTCGCTATCCTTTATGAGATTTTGGATGCTAAAAGACACTCAGCCTTAACCTTCTCACAATCCACGAGATCCAATGACCCAATGGATTTTGACACTTCCTCTTGAAGCGTCTCCATCATCCATTTAGATCTTCCACTACGCCCACTCTACGGGTTTAACCTCCACGTAGTTTTCCCTGATCCCGTGATCAACGATTATCTGTGCTACTGATCCAACAATAGCTATTACTCCTTCCTGAGCATGTGCTCCTTCCCTTCCCCTTGGAATATTTTCAAAGTTTCAAAGGCCTCGACCTTTTCTTCCTCTTTGAGCTCGATTCCTTTGGATATCGCCTGCATTCTAGGAATGCTATCCCTCTCGAGATTTGTCGTCTGTGAAACATCAAAGGGTTTCTCGACCTCCTTCTCACTCTATTTTTACTCAGTGCGTTAAGGCACTATCCTTCCTGATCTTTGTTTACCCAAATGTTAGATTGGTGCACTCCTTGCATAGGTCCTTTTCCTGCTTGAGCTTCAACTACTTGGACCTCAATGGTCTTTGTCCCTTCCTCTCCTTGAAGGGGTGGAAATGCCCTCCTCTGCAACTTCCCACTCAAGCATGCCTTGATGAGCCTAAAGGATGTTTAGTAAACCTGTGAGTGTCTTCCCTGTGACTCTTCCCTTATCTCAGAACTCAAAGTAGAGTTCTTCTCGATGCACTCCTTGCACTCGCTCGATGCCCTCCTAGCGGAGCTTCTACAAAATCTTCAGTGACTTTGTCTTCTTACTGAACTCGAAATAGAGTTCCTTCCATGCAATCCTTGCACCTCTACTGATGAAGGTTAAATTCTATCCCTCTTGATCTTTCCTGAGGTTACCTCACCTCTGTCAATGCACACCTTGCGGACTATGTGCACTCCTTGCACTCGGAAAAACTCCAAGATGGGACAAAATTGAAACTTATGAAAATGCTTCACCAGTTATGCATTTAAACATAAAATGCATAAAAACATGTAAACATCAAACACACAGTATGCAGGAAAAATTTCTTTGTATTAACATCAATGTCTAATTACAATGTGTTCGAGCTTCGAATGCAACAGAGTCTTGGCTCCCTCTCTCGAGACCTCTCTGATCCAGTCTCTCCTCCTAACTCTACTCTAATTTATTAATTACCAAAATGAGGGCTCCCATGAGCTTATCCTCAACCACCATCTCTAAGCTATCGCTATCACAGAGTGGCTCCTACGGCTACATTACACAAAAGGAAGTCGCATACCTGACTGATCTAGACTTAGCTGCAGGTAACCATTAAAGGAAACCTCAACCACTACCTATGCAAAGGCATGATCTGGTCTCTATCAGCCTTACAACATTAAATTCAAATTCAAATTTTGGAAAATGAGAGGGTTGTGCCTCTTCCTTTCATGAATGTGTGCTGGATGTGCTGGCTGGCTGGCGCTTATGCTGAGTTGGAGCGATGCTCCTGCATCAAAAAGTAGGAAACTTTAGGTCATTTCTGCATGCATTATAGAACCCTTAATGCTAGTCCGTAGGGGGATTTCCCACCCACAATAGCATTGGCGACTGTACTGGGGAATCTCTAGGGTTTTCTGGGGATACATTTTGGGTATTTTAGAATTGGTTTATTACCTTTTTTCTAAGTTTTTTCAAGAGTCTAAGCTTGTAGGGATTATGGTTTTCCATACTATTACTCCCTTCATGATTGTTTGACTGTTTGATTTTCATTCTGGGAATTTACAGTGGTATATGCAACCTACAGAAGCCCTGCCCGCGTATGCATGTGCCCTACCTTTAGACAACCTACATATATCTGTTGGGTTGATGAAGTGTTAGTTGCATGCTTAAGTCCAGGATTTTTTTTTAGAGGCAGTCATCCTCTTTCCCTGTCAGGAGTGATCCTTCTCATGGGTTTCCTATATTTGGTCATAGTCTCTATGTTGTAGTCTATAGCATAGGAATAGTCTCATATTAGCTTTGTTTGATCAAAATTTTCCTTGCATTCTCTTTTCCAAAGTTATTTTCTCTGTCTATGAGGGGCTCTGGTTTTCAGTACTAGTGCTCCCTGCCTGTGATGGATTGTGTTTTTCACTTTTTTGAGCATTTACAGAGCTATATGCACCCTGCAGTAGTTCTGGACGCGTGCATACACACTCTACCTTTGGACAACATGTGTGTATACGCTAGCTATTGTGGTGACAATTGCGTATCTGTGTTGGGGAGATCTTTTTACAGAGAGAGGCAATCATCCTCTTACCTGTCAGAAGCCATTATTTTCAGGGGTATTTTTGGTCTCTTCCCTAGTCTCTGTGATCACAGTTGATAGCCTAGTTTTGACCATAGCATAGTTTTCTTTTCATCAAATAGATTTCTTGAATTTTCTGTAGTAGAGTCTTAGACAAATCTGTGAGTCTTTTGGGATCATCCTTTTTGAGGTTTGGTCAAGTGAATCCCTGCGATCCCCAGTAGGGCCAGAAGTGATTTTTGGTTTCTATTTTGTCTTCACTTTATCTTTTTTCTTTCTTTAGAAGAAAGAAAAGGAATCCATTTTTCAATTCTAGTATTTTGAAGCATGTTGAAATTTTTCACTTCTTTGTTTGATTGAGTAGTTGGTTGTTTGCATTAATAATCAAAGAAAAGTTTTTCTTTCATAAGTTCTTGGCTGTTTACTTAGGGCCATAAGTAGCTCTTAGTCGAGCAAAATTCTGTTTTGAGTTTGCTGTTCGAAGATCTTTTAAAAAAAAATAGTTTGAAAAGTTAGTTAAATAATTAAAAAGTGCAAATCTAAATTTGTCAAGAAGAAGTTATTTTGTTTCCAACTTTCTGTTTATCTTTTCTTTCATCTCTCAAAACATCACTAGTTTCACATTCATAACCTTTGACTTAAGACAAACCATAAAAAATTAACGATTAATTAAAATCAACTAGACTTTATGTTTGTAGGGTCCATCAACTAGTCTAGGCTAGAGCCTTGATTTAGGTTGGAGAGGAAACTCTTCAAGGTTGTAAAACATACATAAGAGTCTGTGCTAGGTGTTATAACCCTATAATTTATAGGATCATCCTGCAGAACACGATTCGAGAAAGGCTCTCAACTATGCTATGGTTCCTTAAAGAAAGTGGCGAGGCGTGGGAAGAGAAAGTGGCGAGGTGTGGGAAGAGAAAGTGACGAGGCATGGGAAGAGTGAAACAGATGGATAAATAAATCCTTGGACCAATCGAATGAATCAATCGATCTGCTTGGTGCACCTCTACCGAGTTGTCTCTGGGTTTGCTCCCTCCGAATAGCGGCCCGATACTGATCATCCTTTAGGCGAGTCACTATAACTAAGATTTCCTTCGGTAGGCATAGCCATGAGTTTCTAACTACTCAAACAGATGGATTCACCCAGTCCACTTCTCTTATTAAAAACACCTCTTCCTGTAATAAGTTGGCATTTATATGCTGGTAATTTCGATTTGTGACTGGAAAATTTTCATTGTTGATGTTTGTTATTTTGCCAATAATATTTCATTCATGCAAATTATTTTCAAAAGAAAATAGAGGAAAATGAAAAAAGAAAAGAAAGAAAAAAGAAAAAAGAAAAAAGAAAAGAAATAAAAGAAAAGAAAAAATGAGAAAAAGAGTAAAAGAGGGCATAAAAGAAAATGGATAAAAGCCCCATGAAATAACAAGGACTTAAATCCATACAGTTTAATCATGGTCACGTCTCTTTGAATTTATGTTGATAGCTCTAGTGAATAAACCTAGCTAAACTGCTTAATCTTAACAAGGTAGTAGTTTAGTTAGTGAATAAATTTGATCAAACTGTTCAATCTTGATCAAATAGCCCCAGGGTAGAGTAATTCCTTAGCCCAACAGTCTAATCTGGGATAATTGAGTAGTTAGGCATGATAGGACATAGGTTAGCCAGTCTTTCCTTCAATAAATATGTTTGATCTTCAATAAAATCCATGATTTTGATGTTTGGGTTATGTTTCCTAACTCCATGGTGACCAAAGCAGGTGAAACAATGCACAAAACCCACAAAAACACTAATCCTAAGTTTTTGCTGCACATATTAAATCATGCCCGAGGACTAAAGATTGCACAAAGATCTACGACTGAGTTATTGGCGCCTAGATCTACATCTAAGATGAGATTTCAGACCCCCCCGACCGTTCTACCTTTAATGGGGGGTTGGAATGGTGATTAACAAGTGTGCACAGATCTACAGTCAGCCTGACACTGCACAAATGGACGGTCTACGACAAATTATGGACCCCCTCGACCAGTATTCCTTTAAGGGTGAGGGGGGTCCGATATGATGGATAAAGAGCGCACTTAGATCAATGGTTGATCTAGTGACTCTTGGATCAACGATCAGCATGAGATCCCAGACCCCCCC
>SNQJ01S0007596.1:0-15629 GCA_010110895.2 Picea sitchensis
TGTAGATACACCCTGTGTAAGATAGGGTATCTGACTAGTCCTATTGACTAGTCTCAAGAAGGTGTTCCAGGTAAAACAATCATAACTTCTTCCTAGAGTATCCAAATTGAGTGGGACTAGTTTCATTCGATCGTGGACAGTCTGTAGTATTTTTTATGTGAGTTTCAAAATTTTATATCAATTATTTTGTGTGGGACATGCTATACAAGTGAGATCTCCTGGAAAGGCCAAAAATCGGCAAGTTGTGGGGAAGTTACCATAAATTCCACTTGTCACATCCAATTTTCATCAAACCTATGGCATTGTAGAGAAGAAATATCAAAGAACTACATAAAATAAAGTTTCATACCTAGAAGGGATGAAACTTGGGAGATACAACAGAATAAAGATTGTCTAGTAAAACCACATCAAAATCAAGGTTCAAAAGTGATACTTGCCCAACATGCCACAAAAAAAGGGAACTTCTACACCAAATAAGCCTCCAGAAAATCCTACTTGGACTCTTGATGAAGGTGAAGAAATGTGTAGGGACATAAATGAACTACAAAATAAGATGGATTCAATGGAAGCTAAGTTGGATATACAAGTGAGATCTCCTTGAAAGGCCAAAAATCGGTAAGTTGTGGGAAGTTATCATAAATTCCACTTGTCACATCCACTTTCATCAAACCTTATGGCATTGTAGAGAAGAAATATCAAAGAACTATGAGAAATAAAGTTTCATACCTAGAAGGATGAAACTTTGGAGATACAACAGAATAAAGATTGTCTAGTAAAACCACATCAAAAAATCAAGGTTCAAAAGTGATACTGCCCAACATGCTACAAAAGGGAACTTCTACACCAAATAAGCCTCCAAAAATCCTACTGGACTCTTGATGAAGGTGAAGAATGTGTAGGGACATAAAATGAACTACAAAATAAGATGGATTCAATGGAAGCTAAGTTGGATACTCAAGAAGGATGGTTTACCGTGGGAGATCATGGAAGTATTGGAAAATTTCTCAGAATGTAGAAGACACCCGAAAGTGAAAAATGCATCCCATGAAATTATGATGAGGACACAAGGAAGGTGAATCAAGAATGGAGAAAATCCAACTTTGGTTTGAAGACCAACCATGTCTTAAGATTGGATATGGAGGGAAGTTTGATGGCAAGGACCCAATCACATGGATACTTCGTGATGGAGTAATTCTTTGATTCCATAATGTGCCACATACACAAAAGCAAAATGAATGTTTTATATTTAGAACCCAATCAATTTTAATGGTATCGATGTCTTTGTTCTCTCAAATCACTCGCCACTTGGACAATTTTCATGGAAGAAAATGATAGCACACTATGAGGATACAAGGAGCAATAATTCCTCTTTAGCCAATTGATAAATCTCAAGCAAAAGGGTTCGCTATTGAGCACATTGAGAACTTCAAAGATTGAATATAAAGGTAACCTATATTCCATATGAGAACTTGATTGATGTATCCATAGGGAACTTGTAAAGGATAACATTCAACATGAGGTTCTCCTTGGGAACCTAAATCATTGGAGAATTACTTAAGGTGGCAAGAAATGTTGAAAGTAAAAATATGGTTATGGCTACTAGAAGGACCAATCCTAACATCTATAGAGAGAATAATGCCCTTCTTCTAAAACACCTCAACCTGCTATTGACACCTCAACAATTGAGGAAATAAAAGCAAAGGTTTTATGCTTTAATTGTGACATCAAGTACGCTAAGGGACATAGGTGTGGTGAGAAGAAAATTATTCTACATAGATTTCGTAAGAGTGGAAGAAGAACAAGAACAAGAACCATCTCAAGATGAAAACGTAGAAGCAATTTTTGTCTGAAGAGTTGACTCAATGATATTGTAATGCATTGGCTGGAATTAGCACTCCTCAACCCTCAAGATCTAAGGATACATCAAAAATAAAAAGGTAATAGTCCTAATTGATTCGAAGTACTCATAATTTCATTCACTATAAATTAACTAAAGATCTCAATTGCTTTCTTGTATATCCAGCTAGAGTTTCAAGTAATGATTGTAGATGGAGGAACTATCAATTGCTCAGGAAATGCAATAACATCAATCTTACTATGGGGAATATGTAAATTTGAATAGTCCAATGATTGTTATACCCATGGGTGGTGCAGATGTTGAAATTAGGAATCCAATGGTTACAATCATTAGGAACGGTGATTTTAATTTTCACAAACTTTTCATGAAATTTTCATTGAAATAGAAAAGAAATTGAGTTAAGAGGCATCACAGGGAAACCCGTAAGGTGATAAGCTCTAATGGCATGAAAACATTGTTGAAAAAGGCATCAAGATGCTATTGCACAACTATGCTCACTAGATGTGTTCAAAACATCTAAGCCATCTATTCCCGATCTCCAAAGGATCATTGATAAGAACTCCAAAATATTTGAAGATATTCCCAAGTTGGTCTTCCACCCACACTTTACTAAAATCATGATCATGAAATTCGGCCAATTCCCCGGGAGTGTTCCTCCTAACATCGTACCTTACAAGATACCGCTACCGTAAGAGTGAAACTGAACGCATGGTTGAATAAAATGTTAGAGGTCGGCATTATTAGACCCAGCCAAAATTCTTACTCGGCACTAGTGGTAATGGTATTCAAGAAAAGATAGCTCATATGTATGTGTCCAAAATTCATAGAGAGTTCAACAAGATCACTATTAAATATAAGTTTCCCATCTCGGCCAAGCCGATGAATTGTTAGATGAACTACATGGGAGAAATCTATTTCACAAAATTGGATCTTCGCCTCAGGTATCATCGCATCATAACGATGAAGAAAATATCCCAAAACAAGACTCAAGTCAAGAAGGCCATTATGAATTTTTTGATCATGCCTTGGTCTTACAAATGCACCTTCCACATCCAAGGGTTGATGAATTCCATTTCAAGACCTTCCTTCAAAATTCCAGGTTAGTATTTTGGATGATATACTAATCTAAAGCAAGTCTTGGAGGATCATGTGTGACATGCTGACAAGGTGCTACAACTTCACTAAAGGAGCAACAACTATATGCCGTAAACCATCCAAATGTTTCTCTGGAGTAAAGTAGGTAGAGTATTTGGGTCACATTGGATCCCCATGAAGGTGTCACGGCAGACCCTAACAAGATTAAGGCCATGATGGACCTAATCGGGATTTCCAAAACATTAAATAATATTAGAGGATTCTTGGGTTTGATACACACCGCCAGTTTGTTCTGAACTATGGAAGAATAGCAACAAACTTTAACGACACTAACTCAGAAGGATGTATTTTCATGGACTCCGTAGGCAACTAAAGATTTTAACAACTTAAAGAGGTGAATCATGTGCAAAGCTCCTGTCTTAACCACTCCGGACTTTACAAAAACCCTCACTGTGGAATGTGATGCCTCTGGGAAATGAATTTTGGTGTTGTCCTAACGTAAGAAGGAAGGCCCCCGACTTTCAAAAGCTCCACCACCTAAAGGGAAGGGGACTTACAATAAAGTCCCATTTATGAGAAAGAAATGATGGGAATACTATATGCATTGAAGAAAAGGCGTCCCCAATTTCATTGTGGTAGGCACCTGCTGTCAAGTTAAGACTATCATGATATGTTTTAAATACTTCTTGGAACAAAAGACTATCTTCAAAAGAACAAAAAATTCTTAACCAAGATAATAAGGCGATTTTGAAATCACCATAAAAAGGGGAAGCTTAAATGTTGGTAGTAGATGTTCTCAAGAAAGGATGAAGATGTTGAGGCCTTTTCCTACATTCCTGGATCATCCAACCGGATTGGATAATAGGAGCAAGGGACGAATGGAAGAATGGAGAAAGTGCGTGGAATCTTATTCAAAGGTTACAAAATCGTGATTCCAGTGTACCATTTACATGGAAAAATGATCTACTATGGTACAAAGATCGCTTATATTTATGTAAGAACTTCCAAACCAAACAAAGGTATTATTGAATTTGTACACCTCTAAAGTGGGAGGCACCCCGGATTTTGAAAACCCACCACAGTCAAGAAGGATTTTGGGGATGGCCTTAAACCAATGTCTGTGCTGCTTCAGGAAATGTTTGGTTTGCTAACAAAAATAAGGTGGAAGTTCACCACACCCTGCCCTTTACAACCATTATCCATCCCAAAGTCCCAGGCCGGGAGGAGGTTTCCATGGATTTACCGGTTACCAAAGTCCTAAGGAGATGTCATCATGGTGATTGTTTTCGATATAGTCGGACCAAGTATGCACACTTTTATGCAGCACCCTCATCCCTTCAAATCTAGTACAACAAGATTCATGGAGACAGCTCAAAGCCACATGGAAGCCCAAAGATTTTTTTAAGTGACAAAGATCCCATCTCTCACCGGACATTTCTTGGACATAATTATTTTCTGTTTGGGTACTCACTGGCTCATAGCTCATCCTATCATCCTTAATCTGATGGACAAAAACCAGATAGTGAACAAATGTCTAGCTGGCTACCTTCGCTGTTTCTTGTCTCTGATAAAAAATGCAATGGTTCAAATGGTTACCCTTTTGGCGCTAATGGTGGTATAACACTTCTTCATACTGCAACAAAAATGAATCCATTTATGGGCGACTTTATGGATACTCACCTCCCTTTCCATCACTTCTCTAAAAAATAAAAAATCTTAGGTTCAAGTTGTTGGAAGATCACATCGATAATCAACAACAACTTCTCCAAATCTTAAAGCACAAACTGACCATGGGTACAAAATAGGATTAAACAACAAGAAGATCAACATCAGAGGAAAGAAGTTTTGAAGTAGGGGATTGGGTATTTTAAGACTACAACCATACAAATAGATGTCCCTCAAGCAAAGCCAATTAGAAGGATAATAAATTATCACCAAAGTACTATGGGTCCTTATAAGCAGGTTAAAAGATTGGTACTATGGCATACAAATTGAGTTGCCCTCAGATCTCTGCTGAGTACACCCAGTTTTCCACGCTTCATGCTTAAAGAAGGTTATAGATGACAAGATCCCAACTCAAACCGAATTGCTGTGAACTTGATGAGGAAGGAAAATCATATTGAATCCCAAGTTTACCACTCCATACAAGAATTCGCCAACTAAGGAATAGATCCATTTCAAAGCATCTCATTAAATGGAGGAAACCACCAACCCGAAAATCCACCTTTGAGAAGACATTTGAGTCTTTATACGTATTATCTAGAGTTACCCGCTACTGCAACAACACTTGTCCTGGAAGGGGAGGGCATGTTAAGCTCATTGGCCCACACCCCAATTGGGGCATATTATAATAGTAATGCTATTTTATTTTATGTCTATTTTGAGGCCAATAGTTGTACCACATAACCTCCTATTCCCATACATACTGGCCAAGGGCTTACATTTCATTTTGGAATCATCTCTTGTACTTCGGAGAACATTTAAGTGGGGTAAAAGGAGGTTTCCCCCTCGAAGAGGCTTATTATCTGAAATTATCTCTTTTTCAAGGCGTTGAGTACTTTTTCTGAGGTTTTTCTATGCTATATTGATATTTGGTTCTTAACAACAAGATCGATATCATGTTTTTCATATGAAAGACACAGGTTCGGTTCCTGTACGAGATAGGTAGGTACTCATTCCTAGGAAAGATGGGAATATCATCAAGGGAAAGATGCGAAGGCTAAATAATCCCTTATTCAATTGAGGCTTTACATTTCCACTTCGTCTCATACATCAAAGGACCGATATTTGTAATGCAAGAAAAAATGACAGTCGGAGTTGTGTAGATGACATTGGCATGCACATGGTGTAGAGTCTGGGGAAAAAATTGGAGGAAAATTTAAGAGAAGGAGAAAAATATATGCCAACCTCTATGAAAAGTCTGCAGGATAAGAATGATGAATAAATACTTAAACATTCTTACTTGCAAACTGAAAACAACAAACAATGAATACAAATGAAACTATGGTATTGAAACTTAATCGTCAATGATGAACGACAGAATCAGAGGCCCAATTGTGGGTGCAGGACTTGAACCCTGCAAAGTGAAAAAATAGCTCCAAATTCCAGTGCAGGACCCCAACCTTTCAAAGTTTAAGCAAACAAGAGCAAGAAGAAACCAAGAATCCAGTGAGAAAGCATGAATAGGTCCTACTGCAGGTGCAGGAGCTCAACCTTGAAAAATTTAACCAAACAACAAGAAGCAACAACCAATGAACCAACGCACTAGTGAACAAGAAGAAACCAGTGAACCAATAAAGAATATATGTATCTTCAATGATGACTAAATTTCATTCCAAGCATAGAAGAAATATGAAACATATGATGACCATGCGAGTGGAAATACTTAAACATTTTTACTTGAAAACTGTAAACAGTAAACGACAAACAACGAATACAAATGGAACTATGGTATTGAAACTTACTCATCAATGATGAATGATAGAATCACGGGTCCAATTGTAGGTGCATGACTTGAAACCCGCAAAGTGAACAAACAACTCCAAATGTGGGTGCAGGACTCCAACCTTGCAAAGTTGAAGAAACAAAAACCAAGAAGAAAGAAACAAACCAGTGAGAAAGAACCCAATAGGTCCAACTACAGGTGCAAAACCTCAACCTTGCAAAGTTTAACCAAACAACAATAAGCAACAACCGACGAACCAACGAACCAATGAACAAGCAGTAACCAGTGAACCAGTAAAGAATATATGTATGTTCAATGATGACTAAAATGCATTCCAAGCATAGAAGAAATATGAAACATATGATGACTATGCGAGTCACGGTGGACACCAATATTGTCCAAATTCACTGCAACATTGTATGGAAAAATTCGAGGAAAAATGTACTATGACAGGACTATTTAAGTAAAGATTTAAGGTTGTCAGGCCTATTTAAGGGCCTCGTGCTATGTAAAAATTTAAGTTGTCAGGCCTATTCAAGTACCTCAAAAAGAGTTTCAATGCTCAAAACTTTCGGTATGTAAACATTTCAATAAAAATAAAAAAATTAAAAAAAAGCGTCAATGCTCAAAACTTTGGATATCTAAACATTTAAAACATTGGGAATAGTGAATCCGTCAATAAGACTTTGAATCTATTCTCCAATGAGATGATGACATATAAGGTTTTTTTTA
Organism: Picea sitchensis; assembly: GCA_010110895.2. NCBI lineage: Eukaryota > Viridiplantae > Streptophyta > Pinopsida > Pinales > Pinaceae > Picea > Picea sitchensis. The sequence continues at coordinate 7,131 of SNQJ01S0007596.1, forward strand.
TTATATAAAAAATAATGTTTTAGTTCTCTAGTTCGAACAATAGAGATTATGCAAAAATTTATAGTCAAAGGATATATTAATATCAATTCAACGAATTATCGATCTATATAGTCCCTCTACACCTTTGGCAGGGACTAATAAGATGACCTCACTCTAGAGATAAGTAATATACATGATTGAACACGTAATCGATGAGAACTTTGTAATAAGAATTTAATAGGATATTGAAAAGAACATTGTAATAAGAATTTAATAGGATATCGAAAAGAATAGTGTAATAAGAATTTCATACGACAAAGTCAATTGGATATAGTTTGGATGGTTGTAAGAAATGATTGTTACTCTCCCCACCTGGGTTCAATTCCCTTAAAAATGACATGAATAAGTATTGTTGTAATGGTTTCGAGCCTATATGTAATGGAAAGTTTCATTTGATTCAATTGAATATCAAGGAAACTACTTTAAAATTAGCATAAATCTACCTTAGTTTTAGATTTATTATGCATTTAAAGGGAACAAATACTTCTAGGTGAATATATTTTTTAAATTGAAAAAACTTGAGGAAATGTTTGCACCTATAGGGTCTTGATCCCTCTTTGTGAATAATAAATCTTGGTTTAAAATGGATCTCTCTCCCTCTCTCATCAAAACTATGGTTATCTTAGAACGCTTCTCTCAATGTTTTTTGAGCATATAAATACAATTTTAAAGAAATTTAAGTAATCTCTTACCTACTTAAAATCCAATAGACCAATTGGTGTTACACACTTATTTGTCGCACTTTATTCACCATGTGAGAGTGTTTGTCATAATACATAGACATGTTGGAGGGGAAACCTATCATTTGGAGGTTGAAATACTATCTTTCACCTTGATTTTGTCTTTTTTTAGTATCATCGCTCCCCTGCCCATATGCAAAGGAGGATGAACCCTTTTCATCGTTCCTTTCTTAGTTCTAGGGGAGCGATACTATCGCCCTGTGCTTAGTTCTAGGGGTGTGATGAAGTGGTTACAACCATCATGCCTTATTTTGAGAGACCGTTTCTGTTAGATTTCAGTTGGTTAGGGGTTGGTTTGAGCTACCCTCTATCCAAGGCAAGGTCAATCTTGTCTGTTCAACTAAATCCTCATTTGATCGTATCCTCTCCTCAAATTATCCTATGGTTTTTATGCCTCAACTCCTATATAATGGAGGCCATTGTTGGGTGAAAAGGGGGAATAATTTTAGAGTATCATATTTCTGATCTTGTGACATTCAAAGGGTTGGAAAGGAGATCTTGGAGGAGCTACTGCAACATCAACATCCAGGTTGTAAATGATTCATTACTTATTTCTTTCCATATAATATAACTTGGCATATCCCCCTCATGCTTATGTTGTTCATTGTATGCATGTCTATTTTTGCCTAGTTTGATATAGATAGATCTATTTTTCTTAACAATATATTGTGGAAGAAAGAAGTATTGTTCCTTACAAGACTTCTCTTGCACCAAGAGCTTGGACATCAAGATCAAAGGCTGGAGCAATGAGGAAAACTGACGAAAAGGAGGTAGGTTATCTATCCCATTCTCTCATATTCTCTTCTCATTTTGTTTGTGGGAATATAGGATAGATTTAAGGGGAAAGTAGGGAACCATTTGTTATCCTCTGTATTGCATCAAATGAGTCTTGATCCAAGGGGGGTTTCACTTGTCTGCGGGGGAAACTTTTCCACAACAAAAATTGCTGACTACACTGGGTATTGTTCATTTTAATATTTCCTTAGTATTTTCTAGCCTTCTGAATTTTTGTTTGTTGCTTGATATTTTTGGATTGTATTCATATTCTTTGAATTATCCCCTTCCCTCATCATCATTAGGAAGCTTAATGAGTCAATAACCTGACCCTTTCTTAGATCTAAGAAAGGTTTGTGTCTTTTTCACCACTTTCCAGACTTCATCCCGCCCCCGATAAGGGAATACAGGGTGATAACATCTTGATTACCCCCCTCTAGTATCTTGGGGAGTGATGAAACCTTGATCATCACCCTATCTCCAGTGTTGTAGGGGTTATAATCCTCTCTCTTGAGTGGATTTTGAGCTTGCCTTGTCTCTTTTCTATCATATTTATGTCCCAAAACCTTATATCAGAGTCCTTCATGCATGTTTGTGGCTTTGATTGATTAAAGTTTGGTGATTATCGTATTTTTGTTGCGTCTTTCAAGTTTTCATCTCTTATCAAATTGTGAAGTGTACATGATTTTCCTACGTTAGCTTGATTCTTTTTCCAAGTCTATGTCATCAATAGTTTGATCCATATAAGTTGTAGGCATTCAAATTTTTGTCACCTTGATTCCAAAGCCTTGTAGGTGTTTTACTTGTTTTCTTTTGGAGTCCTTTTCATTGATTTGGGGCTTGCATATGTTGTGTTAAGCCTTGTTGTTGAGTTTCTCACTCTTATCCTCTTGGGAAAAATTATGATCTCTTGAGTGCACTCCTGAACTCTTTAGCCTTGCTACAACTTTGAATTGATCTTTGATCTTTGCTACTTGAATTTTGAGTTTTCAAAAAGTGGTTTTCCTTTACTTTACATTTTTGGGTTCTTGTTTGAATGTGTGTTGGAGGTTTTATTGAATTTGAATTATTTTATTCCTTGTCAACTTTTTGAGTGCATGTTTTGTTTGGGTCTTTTTCCTTCATAATCCTTTGCATCTTCATTGAATTATTTCATTTTGTTTCAAAGTAAGGAAGCAAAAATGAATTGCATTTGAAGTTATGATCTGGATTTTATGTGTAGAATGAAATGACTACATATTATTAATAGGTTCTTAACACAAAATAATAGAGATACAGTAAAATTGGTTTTCTATTCAATAAGGAAATAAGTTGAAACTATAAAATGCAGCAGAAACAAGCTTGTTGGAATGGTGGCGGCTTATCTCTGAGAAGAGATGTGACGACTGCGCTCATTCGTAAGAAGATGATTACAATGAGTCTCTGAAGGCATTTTTACAATAGACAAGAATGTCAAAAACCCTATACATCCAAAAACCTAACCCTAGGAGATGAAGCGCCAAAAGTCATGTGGGCCCTGTTTGGGTAAGTTAGTACATCAACTTCCCAGGGTCGTAACTTTTGCATACGATCTTCATTTTAGGCATATGATAGCCCATTGGAAAGGTATCATAGAGGAGATTAATTTTGGGGGATCAATGATTCCTTTGAATATCATTGAGAAGATCGATCCAGAAAAACCTTCATTTAGGCCCTCAAAATGGCCCTGGAAGTTAAAACTGCTAAAAATAGTAAATTGCCAAAATTGTCAAAAAATTGTTTTGAGCTAGTTGGAAAAGGTGGGTGGCCACCGATATCCACGTGGATCAATCCTCCCTCCTTAGGAAGTAATGATCTCCATTGTGTTGATTTCCCCCAGCAAATGAGGAAATTTCTGCTGAATTTGGCCCTGGCTAAGCCACTTGCCTTGGTGTAGGAGTTGCCCTGCTTTGACGACTCGATAAAGCTAGATCCTTTGTTGTCGAGTGCCCTTGATATGTGTGTCCACAATCTAATCGTTGGATTCCTGTTGTATGCAGTCAGGGTTGAGCTCTATTGGTGTCATCTACTCTGCTACATCTGAGGTGTCCAGTAATGGTGGGAAATAAGGGCGAAGGAGATCCACGTTGAACATTGGGTGCAGGCCAAGGAAAGGAGGAATGTTGAGATCAAAATCATTATCTCACATAGCCTTGGTGATGGTGTATGACCCATAATGGAGTGGATGAAGATTCTGATGGGGTCCTGTAAGGCATTCTTTCTGCATGTACAACCAAACTTTGTCGCCCACCTGAAACTTATGTGGCACCTGATGTTGATCATGGCGCTGCTTGTACTTGTCATTCGACTTATGTAGGATATCTTGAACCTGTTGGTGGATGTGTTGGATCCTCTCAATGAACTGGGTGGCTTTTTCAGCTTCAATTGGAGAAGGAGATGAGTCAATCGAGGTGACTGCAAGGGGAAGTGCAACATCTATGGGACCCAATGGTTGGAATCCCAACCCCACCTGAAAGGGGTTGTGGCCAGTTGAGCTATGTAGGGCTCGGTTGTAGATATGTTGGACATAGGGAAGGCTCTCATCCCACATGCGAGGGTGCTTTGAATTATACATGTGAAGGATATGAATAATCATTCGATTGACGACCTCGGTTTGGCCATCTATCTGGGGGTGGAAGGTCATGAATTTACTGAGCCTGGTGTCCAGCAATGACCAGAGGCTCGACCAGAATGTGATGAGAAATCGACTGTCCCAATTTAAGACAATGGTTTGTGAGATTCCAAAATGTACCCAAACTTGTTCAAAGAAGAGCTTGGCAGTGGCCTCTGCTATGATTTTCTTCTTATAGGCAACCATAATCGCCATCTTAGAAAACTGATCAACAACCACAAAATACAGTGATTTCCCCACTTGGTGGACGGAAGGCCCGACATGTAGTCCATTGAGATGGATTCCCATGGCCTCTCAAGAGTAGGAAGAGGGGTGTACATGTCCTGTTTCTTAGTGGTTGGTTTGGCAATAATGCAGACAGTGCAGGACCTGATATACTTGTTGACCTCATGTCAAAGTTTTGGCCAGTAGAAATGTTTTTGTAGCATCGCCACTGTCTTTTCGATGTTGAAGTGTCCTACCACCCGACTGTAGTGGGCTTCCTAGATCATCTTCGCTCACTTGCTTGATGGAACATAGATATGGCCTAGACGACACAACAACCCATCTTGAAGATGAAAATTATTGACAACTACATTTGCATCCAACATTTTGTAGGTGGTGGTGATGTTCGGGTTTGTCTCATAGAGTTGTGGCCATCCAGAGATCTCATGGCCATAGGAGTCTATCACCTTAGTGAGTGTCACCACTAGCAGTCTGCTGAGGAAATCAGCGATGTGATTGGTGATTCATGTTTTATACTTGATGTTGAGGTGGAATTGCTGCAAGTATGTGGACCACTTTTGATGGCAATCATTCTACAATTTTCCTTGTGTTTTCATGAACTATAGTGGCTTATGATCAGTGTGGATGACTGTCTCCTTCCCAAGAATGTAATGTCTCCACTGGTAGCAGGCTTGCACAATGGAGTACATTTCTTTGTCATAAGTAGGGTACTTACGAACAACATCTGATAGTGTCTCACTATGATAGGCCACAGGGTGGCTAGGCTGAGTGAGAACGATGCCCACTGCATAGTCTGAAGCATATGTCTTGATCTCAAAGGGTTGTTACAGGTATGGTAGTGAAAGTACTAGTGTTGAGCACAAGCATTGCTTCAAATCATCGAACGCTTGTTGTTAGGATCGGCCCCACACAAATTCCACCTTACCACCACCCCTGGTTATTTGGCTAAGGGCCCATGCAATATGGGAGAATCCCAACACGAATCTGTGGTAGAAATTGGCAAGGCCTAAGAAGATCCAAATCTCAGTGAGTGTGGTTGGGGTTGGCCAGTCACAGATGACTTGGATCTTGGCTAGATCAACATGTACGCCATGATGATAATTATGTAGCCCAGGTAATGGACCCTGTCCATGCCAAAGGAGCATTCTTCCAAGTTGGCATATAGCTTGTGTTGCCACAGGGTGTGTAGAACCTGTTGAATATGCTGCAAGTGTTCGGCCCAAGTCTTGTTGTAAATGAGAATGCCATCTAGATACACCACTACAAAATTATTGGTGAATGGTCCCAGGATATCGCCCATCATCTTCATGAAAGTGACTGGAGCATTTGTCAAACCAAAGGGCATGACCAACCATTCAAAAAGGCCTTCCTTTGACTTGAAGGCGGTTTTCCATACATCTGTTTGTTCTATCAGGACCTGGTGGTAGCCAGACTTCAGATCAATCTTACTGAAGTATTTGNTGTTTTATACTTGATGTTGAGGTGGAATTGCTGCAAGTATGTGGACCACTTTTGATGGCAATCATTCTACAATTTTCCTTGTGTTTTCATGAACTATAGTGGCTTATGATCAGTGTGGATGACTGTCTCCTTCCCAAGAATGTAATGTCTCCACTGGTAGCAGGCTTGCACAATGGAGTACATTTCTTTGTCATAAGTAGGGTACTTACGAACAACATCTGATAGTGTCTCACTATGATAGGCCACAGGGTGGCTAGGCTGAGTGAGAACGATGCCCACTGCATAGTCTGAAGCATATGTCTTGATCTCAAAGGGTTGTTACAGGTATGGTAGTGAAAGTACTAGTGTTGAGCACAAGCATTGCTTCAAATCATCGAACGCTTGTTGTTAGGATCGGCCCCACACAAATTCCACCTTACCACCACCCCTGGTTATTTGGCTAAGGGCCCATGCAATATGGGAGAATCCCAACACGAATCTGTGGTAGAAATTGGCAAGGCCTAAGAAGATCCAAATCTCAGTGAGTGTGGTTGGGGTTGGCCAGTCACAGATGACTTGGATCTTGGCTAGATCAACATGTACGCCATGATGATAATTATGTAGCCCAGGTAATGGACCCTGTCCATGCCAAAGGAGCATTCTTCCAAGTTGGCATATAGCTTGTGTTGCCACAGGGTGTGTAGAACCTGTTGAATATGCTGCAAGTGTTCGGCCCAAGTCTTGTTGTAAATGAGAATGCCATCTAGATACACCACTACAAAATTATTGGTGAATGGTCCCAGGATATCGCCCATCATCTTCATGAAAGTGACTGGAGCATTTGTCAAACCAAAGGGCATGACCAACCATTCAAAAAGGCCTTCCTTTGACTTGAAGGCGGTTTTCCATACATCTGTTTGTTCTATCAGGACCTGGTGGTAGCCAGACTTCAGATCAATCTTACTGAAGTATTTGGCCCCCATGATTTGATCAAGGAGGTCATCGATTCAGGGAATCAGGTACCATTTTCTTACTGTGATTTTATTCAAAGCTCAGTAATCAATGCAGAGTCACCAGGTTCCATCTTTCTTTTGTACCAGCATGATTGGGCTCTCGCAAGGTGATGAGCTGGGACGGATGTGCCCATTGTGGAGCAGTTATTGGATCTATCGCTTGATCTCCTCATTCTCCGACAGAGAGCAATGATAGACTAGCCCATTGGGCAGCAGTGCGTCGGGGGTCATATCGATGGGGTGCTTGGCCTGGTAGTGTAGAGGTACCCCAGTAGGTGAGGAGAAGATATCTGAGTATTCTTCCATGACCTTATCTACTTGCTTCTATTGTGTGGAGAGGTCGGCCGCAAAGACCCTGGATGTGGCTGTGATCTTTCACTTATTCTGAGAGAGAATCATGAAGAAGACAAAATTCCCCGTCTGAGAGATGATCTTCCTGCATTGCTTAGCAAAGATCAAGGAAATAGCACTAGGTGGGATTGCCTCGGGTATACTGTACAATTTCTTGTTCAAAGTAATAATAACACTACGAGGCCTAGACTCATATATAGCATGACGTTTCCATAAATAAGGTTGGCCCAAAAGAACATCACAAAATTTGAGAGGAGAAACATCACACAATACCTCGTCTTTGAAGGGCTTGATGTCGTACGACAACTGACACTATTGGCTAATGCGGAGATCGCTTACTTGGTGGATCCATCCAATGGTGTAGAGTTGTGAGTGCAGTGTTATCACCAGGGCTAGACGCTTGATGAACTCTACTAAGATGTGGTTCTTTTGGCTACCACTATCCATAATGAAGTGCAGCTGGGTGCCTTTTACCCACATCTGTGAATGGAAGAGGTTTTCTCCTTCTTCTAGCTCGTCTGGTTCATTAGGTTGGAGCTTGGTGGTAGAAAAGGTGGAACTAAGTTCCGCATCAATGATCCTTCTTCCCCTTTCTGGTTCTATCTCAGAGTCTGAACCCACATCTAATTCAGAGGCTTTCATTTAAGCCACCAGTGACTTCTTTGAGAGGAAGTCAATAGTGTTATGCTAAGGGCTCTTATGGAAGTCACAACACTTCCCGGTATCTTTCTTTGTCTTTTCGGTGTCCTTCTTTGCTTGCGGCTTGGACTGGTTGTCCTGATACTGTCCATCTTTGCTCTGTCCTTTTTTCTGTGGGTTGGGGCCTCCCTTTCCTAGATTTTTTTGTGCGGGGTTTCCAGGCTCAAATTGTCACATATTTTGTTTGAGCTTCTGCTCGATTTTGACAGCATATCGGTAGGCCGTGCCCAAGGATGAGATGTCCAAAAATTCCATTTTGGTCTGAATGTATCTATGCAGAGTGTCGCGATACTTGAGTACCATATGTCTCTCCGAATATTTGATACCCATATTGGTGCGCAAGGTATGAAAGATATTCATGAAATATGGCACTGCTTGGTCTCTTTCTTGCCGCAGTGTTATCCATTTGGTATACAAGTCATCATAACTTTTGATAGGGTAATATTGTTCCTTAATAGCATCCCTGAAGGAATCCCAGGTGGTCGTGACTGTAAATAATGAAGGTTCCTTTGTTTCCTTTTGCTCACAGAAAGTTTCCCACCAATATTTGACATGGGGAACGGCTTTG